>DWMZ01006605.1:0-10236 GCA_018249855.1 Eueides tales michaeli | reverse complement strand
AATATTATTAATATAAATAATAACTTATATTAATAATGTTAAATATTTCATTTCCTCGAGTCGAGTCGGGGATCGAACCCACAACCTGTCGTTTACAGTCACACGCTTGTGCCGCTGCGCCACGACATACCGACACTATACCGATACATGTTAATTAATATTTTATTATAATTTAAGTGATATAAATCAAATTTTCTTTTCGAATATATACCAAAGATAAGAATTTAATTTTATTTATTTATCTTAAATTAATCGTAGTATATAATATTTGAGTTTATATTTTAATCTATATTGAATTGAAGGTGTTTTCTTCGACTTTTGTTTGATGTAAATATTTGCAAAAGAGATTTTAATATAAATTTCTAAGTAATAGTAAAGGCCTGTCGTGGCGCAGCGGCACAAGCGTGTGACTGTAAACGACAGGTTGTGGGTTCGATCCCCACTTGAGGAAATGAAATATTTAATATTTTCAATTGAAATATTCATTGTTACATTTCTTCGCTCAGGTAATAAGGCAAAAAGTGCGGCGTTGAATTCCGCCACTTAACACGCAATGCCTCAAATTTGGTGGAAAGTGGGGAACGGAAATGAAACGGAGTGTCTTAACACTAGGTTCCCAAGTTCCCTCTGCGTACCTTGCTATGTGCGGGATACGGCGTGAAGCTAAAATAATAAAAACAAATATTATTTAATATTTTCAAGCTTCACGTTATATCCCGCACATAGCAGGCTAGGCAGAGGAAACCTAATATCCTAGTGTTAAGACACTCCGTTCCCATTAAGACACTTCCGTTACCCACTTCGACAGTAGAGTGGCGAAACTTAACGCCGATTCTTGCCATGTTACTAGAATGAAAATATGCGTCACAAGAAGTTAACTTAAAAACATAAAGAAATAAAAAATACAGCTCTGCATAAGAAACAATGCTAATTAATTGTGACGTAATCTTAGTATTGCCAATATTTACGATAGAACTGGATTTTCCGATTTTCCTCGATAAATAGTGACGTGTTTAATTCCGGTGTTTGATTTTCAACAATTATCTATTGTGCAATATAAAATAAAACAACGGAAAGTAAAGGGTGGAGTGTCTTAACACTAAATTAATATTATTTTTTTCATCTTCACGCATCTGACAAGGTGGGCAGAGGGAGCCTAGTGTTAAAACTCTCCGATCCCCGCGGGATTTGAGGTATTGCGTGTTAAGTGACGGAACCCAACGCCGCGTTTGAACGGTTATCGAAGCATTAAATTAGTATTATATTTTAGGGTATCGGGGATTTTAAATATCCTATGGGAGAGTAAGCTTTTTCGTTACGTAACGCATTACGGCGCCAATCAAGCTTCCCTTTCTCCCACGCATACAGTCCTCTACCTCTCTCACTCTAACACAGCGCTAGTCTATAGTATTACGGACAGACGCTCGTCAGCATTGTTAGTTACAATAAATAATAAAATATATATTATAATTGATAAAAGTTTTTATTGATAAATAACCTTTCCTTATGTTATTATATGTTTTTTTCAGCTTCACACACGGCTGCTAAAGCAGAGGGAACTTGGGAACCTAGTGTTATAAATCTCTTTTTCATTCTCTATTTTCTGCCGAATTTGAGCATTGCTTGTTGAGTGGCGGAACTCAACGCTGCGCTTTGCCTTGTTACCAGTGCGGAAAAGACATTAAATATTTAATTTGAAACTATTAAATATTTCATTTCCTTGAATGGTGATTGAGCCCACAAGCCACCCACAATATTAAACACAAAGTAGCATATACTTAACTTAGATTAAGTAGTTTAAGTTATTACTTCCCGAGCACCCCGAGACCACACTGTATGCCGTATATCGCAGGGGAGCATAAGGAACCTGAGAACTGAGGACTCCTTTCCGATTGAGACAATTCCGTTTCCCCATTATAATTTTCCCATGCATTTACGGCTTTAAAATTGTTACCTAAGTCTCTTGAATTCATTAGACAAATATAGAAATTGCACCAATTTTGCATGCTTTTTTTGGTACCCTGTACTCCGGTACACTTTGCAGGGTAGTTAGAGTTAAATTTAGGAACCTATTGGTAAAACACTCCATTCTTTTCCTCACTTTCTGTCGAACTTGAGACATTACGTATTGAGTGTCTAAAATAAATAAAAATATCAAATAAATTAATATCCTTAAGCGAGCTCGCAACCTGTATATATCAGCGTATCCAGAAATAGTTTTCCACGGGGACCCGACCTTAACTATTAAAAATTCTGTCCGTGTTAAGGTCTTTTATCAATTTTTCAGGGCTAAATTATTTTAGGGGTGGGCACAAGACTATTCTGAGGTAGGCAAGCCCTTGCCTGTCACGTTTACTGTTACACGCTTGTGCCCATGCGCCAACAATGCATGATTTGTGAATGGTTAAAAAAAAACTGGCGATTGTAAACTCACAGCATGTTGAGTGGCGGATCTTAACGCCGCAATTTGCGAGGTGGCGGATCTTAACGCCGCAACGACGCCGCGGCCGAGCCCTGCGATATGCGGGACACAGCGTGATGCCTTAGCGACCTTGTAATAGGCCTTCATTTACTAAAACTTTGATGGTCATGGACGATCTATTACTATATATGTACATACAAAGATTGTGCAAAACTGTATATATTAAAATGGATTCAACCAAATTAATCAGAAGGCTACTTTAAATTAGGTAACGCCTATAAAAATATTTCCTTTTTTTGTGCGTAGTATTTTAATTAGTTTTACAATTATTGGATTTCTACCTAGTTCAAATTAAAATTCAAAATATTCTTTATTCAAATAGACTTTAGCAAGTACTTTTGAATCGTCACGAACATAAAATTACCACCGGCTCGGAATGCGGTTCTGCTGAGAAGAGCCGGCAAGAAACTCAACAGTTGCTCTTTTCAATATTGAATAACGTTACAATTTTTGTGTTGTTTAATACAATGGTGACTATCCTGCATCAAATTCAAATGACCTTAATTAAATACAATTTTATCATTCAAATATTCTTGGACAGTGTAGTATGTTTTTTTAATTAACATTGCTTTAACATTTACTTTAAACTTTTCCAGTGGCAAATTCAAAATACACACGGAATACTATTATAGATACGTATACTCAGACCCATAAATGATTTATTTACTTTTCGGAGGCGATAACTAGGCGTCACAAGTTTGTCTTTGTTTCTCGTCCCAATCATGTGTCTGTCACTGTTTTTCTAAAGCACTGAATATGTTACCGAGTAAACAAAATATTATAGAATATGTATTGAGAAGCAACCGTTGGAATACCTGTATGTTTAAAAACATCTCGCAGAGAATCTCGAGCTTTAAGATTATAAATAGATCTTACGGTTCTTTTTTGCAGTATAAATATTGAATTTATGCGGCGCTGCCCTATAGTAACATCCCATAAGAAAGAATACTATGAAAACAAGTAAAATAAACTAGTCGGGCAGTATCAACGTCCGTCATTTGCCTTAATTTCTTAACTGCGAACGCGGCTTTGCTGAGTTTATCTGCGAGTGTTTCAAGATGGGAATTCCACTGAAGCTTGGAATCTATAATTATGGGTTTTGGGTTTTTTACCATTTAACTTGAGATTATTAACGTCAAATCAATGAAGAATATGCGACAATGCAATATTCACTTCGTCAAAGTTAACTTTATTTCTGTCAGTCTTAAATATAAGAGAAGTATCATCTGCAAATAGTACAATGTCGCGTAAATTCTTTGCATAAAATGGTAGATCGTTTATATATAACAAAAATATAAGGGGACCAAGAATGGAACCTTGTGGAACCATCCTTAGAGGAGATCCAGACGATTTTACATCATTTATATTAACCTTCTGGATTCTATGGGTTAGATACGAGGCAACAACATCAAAAGCTGCGTCCTGTATGCCGCAGTGAGAAAGTTTTAGTAGTAAAGTTTGATGGTCTACACAATCAAAAGCTTTGAATAGATCGCAAAACACTCCAACCACATTTTGCGATCTCTCCCATGCTACATAGATGTGCTTGAGAAGTGCAGCACCCACATCTATCGTTGATTTGCCTTTGGTGAAACCATATAGCTCACTATGTATAGAATTATTTCTATGTATGAAAAGTGAGATCTGGTCTAAAATTATTTTTTCAAATACTTTACTTAATGATGGTAAAATTGATATTGGTCTGTAAGTTCCAGGGTTAAGACTATCTCCACTTTTAAGTACTGTTTTACTATATTTCATTAGGTCTGGTACCAGTTTCTATACATCTATTAAAAATAAACGCGAGATAAGGAGCAATACTATTTTTAATAGTACTAAGCAATTTAACTGACATATCTCATAAATCACCAGTTTTTTTTTTTAAATTAAGACTTTTCAATACTTTAACAACCTCATCTGGTGATGCATGCTTGAAGACGAACTTATGTTTTGATTTGACTACATGTTTTTTTAATATGGATACTGCTTCAGAGGGAGATGATGGTAGTGAAAAAGTCACTTTAACTGGTGCTTCCGAAAAAAACTACTCAAAAGCATTTGCCACTTTCGAGTCCGAGTCTAAAATAATGTTATTAATATTTAATTTGATAGGTTCACTGACAGCTCTAGATCTTCCAGTCGTGATCGTAATGGCATCATATGTAGCTTTGATTTTATTATGGGATTTCAAAATTTTATCTCTAATATATATAGACTTGGCCTGGATACAAACACGTTTAAATATTTTAGAGAAATTTCTAACCCTTAACAGGAACGCTGGATCATGATTCCATTGCCTCATATATATTATACAATTCGTACATCTTGCCCCTACTTCGGTAAATACCAACGGTTGCCCAGTCACTAAATTTAAAATTTGAATTTTTATATATTTTTTTTCGTCTTGAAAATATTGTCAAACTCGGTTGACAGTAATTTAAAAACATTTCCATACAAAAGATTTGGATGTGCTTCGAACATATTTATAATCGAGATTTTTTTCTTAACATTATAGGTATAACAATTTATTTTATTATTAGTGATCGTTGTTAAAACATTTCGTTCGTATATTTTTATACTGTACTTGCCGCCGAATTTTTGAAATATTACGCGTTGAGTAGGGGAATCCAACAAAAAAAATATGGAATATTTTCTTGGAATATTAATTCGTGTTTATCTATGGAATATTATTTCGTGTTTACAATCGCTCTGCCGACATGTCTTCTACGATGTGAAATTTTAAATGATGAAATATGAAAAAGTTTAAGCGACTGACGCCGCGGTTTGCCACAAGTACATAATATATTTGATAAGTTCTTTACTTTGCTCATATTTAATTTGCTCAGCCTGATCAACGGCTACAAGTCAAGGGTAGAGTCCCGCAGGGTGCGCCCTTGCCGCCGTTGACATTTCCTGACGTTAACGCTCGTCAGCTTCTTAGGGACAGAGTACCCTCTTCCCTCCCCACCCGGTGTAAATACCAATAGGGCTAATAACATATCCCTCCCATTTGAAAAAAAAGTCCATGAATAAAATATAAAAAAATGATCTTTTTAATTAGTTCCTGAGATTTATGTGTTCGATCAAACAACATTGTTAGCTTTTTAATACGAAAATAAGAAAAGAAAGTTGTCGTGTTTGGTCACTAAAGACGTAGCAGCATTATTCAGAGTGTACTGACACTTTCCTCTAGTTATTTTTAAGTACCTTTCTCAGGTAACAAGATAATAAACAATGTCTAAAAATTTGGGTCTGATCTTAACCCCAGGTTCCCGCTACCTATAATTATCATATTCATTTAATTACGTCCAAATATCACCATTACGGACGTATTTCATTTATAAATTTACGACTGTTATGTAAATACGTCATTGCGTAAATACATATATAATTTAATTAGAGATTTAATCTAAATTAATTAATTTAGAATTAGGAAATTTACTGTAAATATAAAAAATATATATTTAATATGTTTGTTGAAATATATATTTAGAGTGGGGGATTCATCGTCTCGTTTCACCTTGTTATTAGAACAAGTAACTATTAATTTAGAATATTTTTTTGTGGTCATTGAAGCAATTATAGTCGCACGCTTGTGCTCCTGCGCCATAACAGTCCTCAATATGGTATATGCATAATATATGTGATTGTATATATGTTGCTGTGAAAGACAAGCAATTTCCTTGATGACTATTCAGTATGGGGGTTCTACAGGGGTGTATTCTTGGTCCTTTTCTCTTTTTATTATATATAAATGATTGATCGTAGTTAGGTGAAAAGGTATTGACTCAAACAACAAACGATAAGTGGAAACTCATACAAAATAATGCGTTAAAAATATTTGTTTATTTTTAGCAGAGAAACTGCTCACTTTGTTTATTTAAGCTACTTAAATAGTATTATTTCCTACGGCGTTATGTTTTGGGATAATGAAGACGGTATTACGTCAATCTTTGTAGAAGCGAGCAATTCGCGCAATTATGCCCTTTTCCTAATATTCTCTGGTATATTAAACAAATTATGTACAGCGGCACAAGCGTGTGACTGTTACCGACAGGTTGTGGGTTCGATCCTCACTCGAGGAAATGAAATATTTAATATTTTCTATTTAAATATTTAATGTTTCATTTCTTCGCTCTCGTAACAAGGCAAAAACGCTACGTTGAGCTCCGCTACTCAACACGCTGTCTCAAATTCGGCGGAAAGTTGGAACGGAAGTGGAACGGATTTACATGTGACCAAATATCAATGATTTTATTACATCGGTGATGTCGGTTATGTAGTATCAATACTAGGAAGAGGTCTAAAGGTTAGTGCGCCTGTAGCTCTACGATAAAACCCCAGAAATGGCCCGAAAATATTCTAATTTATAATTTATTTAAAAAAAGTTGCGAAAAGACGTACGTGTGTCCAAGGTTATGAAATAAATAATGATTTTATAAATGACTAGCGACGCACTTCCTATGTTATTGACTAATCTCAATTACTTCTATCCTAAATAACATTTAAGACAATATTGAATATATATTAAAACTAAAATTTTAGGTAAGTCAATAAATTATTGTAATAATTTAGTCGAATTAATTATTTAAAATGGTCGTTACTTTTTTAATTAAATCTGCATGTAAATCTGATTAGCCGTTTTTCAGCAACAAACAGAACAACAGACAAACAGAAAAAAAATTATAAAATCACTACATTGCGTCTTACTACATTGATAATTTGGCTTCGCGCTGTATCCGTAGTTAGGTAACGCCACGACCTCGGCATACCTCTTTCGCCTCGTCCACAGTCATCAACCTCTTCATACATGCACCCCAGGGATGTCCTCATGCTTTTAACGTTACCGTCATCCAATATCGTAGATACTGTGTGTGATTTTGGCTGTTTTCCGAATTATCAAAACAGCGATCATAGCGTACCACAGATAAGGTACAATTCGTTTGACTTAGACGTCACATGTGACTTGATTAGTGCTTACAGTACGGACGTCCGAATTATTAATACAGCTGACAGATGTTGACGCGCTCACTAAATCGGACCCCACGTTAGCAGTTGAAACGTCGTTTCTACTGTTTCGATAATTCGGAAAACGGCCTTTATAAGGACAATCGTCTTTGGGTAGCGGAAATTTGTGAAAACCTCCCTACAGAGATGAACAACATAAATAATTTGTAACAAGTGTATAAAAATGTCGACGGAGCTTGGTGAGAACGAATGGCTTAGTTGGTCCGAGCTCTTGGACGGTTTCCAAGAGGCGCGGGTTCAAATCCTGCTTCGTTCAAATTTTTACACGTTTTTAAATTTAGTATTTTTCTTTTTTCTAAATATGGAGTAACACTTTAAAAATAGTAAAAAAATATTTTAAAGATGTTACTAACAAATGAATGTCAAACTAAACAATGAATAAAACAAAGACGCGTCGTTTCTTGCGTCAACTCTTCTGTAGTCTGAGGCAGTAACTTTAGTGAACCTGTGGAACCTATATATATTTTTGGTCGTGAAACTGTTACTATATCTACGCTTATAGCTATAACGAGCAAATGAAAATATTTCATTCCCCCAAATAGAATCGAACCGACAACCGTCAGCTATTACAATTTAAAGTACCATATTTTTTTTAGCTTCACACTGTATCCCGCACATGACAGAGCAGAGGGAACTTGGGAACCTTGGTGTTAAGACACTCCGTTCCGTTCACCACTTTCCGCCGAATTTGTGGCATTACGTGTTGAGTGGCGAAACTCAACGCCGCGCTTAGCCTTTTACCAGAACGAAGAAAAGAGATTGTTAAATATTTCATTTCCTCGAGTGGGGATCGAACCCACAACCTATCATATACACTCACACGCATATACCTGCGCCACGGCGGGCCTCAATACCAAAAATATATATACAAAATGATGTCTATGAAAGGTCAGATCTAGTTTATTCCATACACAACAAAACAACGTGCGTAACGATTGTTCTTTGCGTGTCAAATGTCGTGTTAATATTTATGAAGTGGAATTTGAATTGGAAATTAACATGGAATGTTTGAATTTATTTTATTTTTAACACCGCGATGATGAAAGAGGGGTGTTGTGTGTATGTTTTAGGTGTTTGTCTGTCTGTGGCACTGTAGCTGCTAAATACTATATGTATATGTATATATTTTTTTTTAGTTTCACGCTATATCCCGCACACAGCAGGATAGACAGAGGGAACCCGGGAACCTAGTGTTAAAACACTCCGTTCCACTACCGTTCCCCACTTTCCGTCGAAACTTGAGGCATTGCATGTTGAGTGGCGGAACTCAACGCCGCGCTTTGGTTTATTACCAGAGCGAAGAAATGAAACATTAAATGTTTAAATTGAAAATATTAAATATTTCATTTCCTCGAGTTGGAATTGTGCCGCTTCGCCAAAACAGGCCGTAAATACTTTATCTATACTTATAATAAATCTGTAACCGATCACTGTCTGTACATAGAAGATATATTAAATAACATCGTATAGGGGACGTTTGTTAATGTAATGGGGCACAAAATAGTGTTTTTTTATTTCTTTTTCTCCGTTTGTCTGTGCGTTTGTATGCGCTGATCTCAGTAACGACTAACCAAATTTAAAAGCAATTTTCAATATCATACTTTGCCAATCTACCTTAAACATTTAGTGTTTGTTTTATTTAAATCAGTTAATATATAAAAAGAATACGTCAGCTTAAAATATACAAAGTTGTAACAGAAGTTAGTTAGAAATGAATACATATTGTCTTAAAAGTGATAATGTTGTTAGAACAAGGAAACAATTGCAATACGTAAATATAACTTATAAATAGTGTAATTCAAGCGGGCGAAGTCGCGGACGGGTCGCTAGTGAACTATAATAATGAACGGATGTGAGTGTGGATTTTTTATAATTAAATTTGCTATTTTGATTACGTTTTATGAAATTCAGATTAACAGTTTACGTGTTACAAGCACTATGCCAAAATAAGTGATACTTCTGGTAGGGATTATACAAGATGTTTTGTTACCTTCACGCTGTATTCCGCTCAAGGGAGGGTAGCCAGAGGGAACTTGGGAACCTAGTGTTAAGACACTCCGTTCCGTTCCTCGCTTTACACTGAATTTGAAGCATTGCGTGGTGATTGGCGGAGCTCAACGCCGCGCTTTGCCTTGTTACCAGAGCGAAGTTAATGATATCGTTAAATATTTCATTAGAAAATATAAAATCACGCTTGCGCCCCCGCGCCACGACCGGCCTCATTTAGTGCGGCTATTCTCGGTCTGTTGCTGTTGACGTTGTTTTATCACTCGACACGAAAAAAAAGGGTGTTATATGTTTGACATGTCTGTTTGTCTGTATCACCATAGCTCCTAAAAGAAATGAAAATAACAATTGCTGCCTTTATATGCTGACAATTAGATATGAAAAGACGTTTGTGTGTTAAAGGTTATTACCAAATTAACGATCTTATAAATTATAACACGCCTTGGGAATAAAATGCTCGCACCAGGCTAGTTCAAATGTATCATTGTCAATAATAATGATATGATGTAAAGTTTTGATTTAATAAAGACATGTCCCGCTGAGTTTCTTTCGCCGGTTCTTCTCAGGTCTGAGGCACTTTAGTGAATTGGTGGTGTATATACATATATATATATATATATATATATATATATATATATATATATATATATATATATATATATATATATATATATATATATATATATATATATATATATATATATATATATATATATATA
>DWMZ01006604.1:0-10238 GCA_018249855.1 Eueides tales michaeli | reverse complement strand
TATATATATATATATATATATATATATATATATATATATATATATATATATATATATATATATATATATATATATATATATATATATATATATATATATATATATATATATATATATATATCTCACGGTTAGTACTGTGTACAGTACTAACCGTGAGGAGTCTTTATTGTTCATCATTAACGCTACAATGACAATCTAAGAAAATATATAATGTATAATAACTGTAATTTAACATCTGATCAATTTCAGAAATGTACATGCTTTTTAAAATTTATGGCTTGAATGAAATAACGCCTTACCGTTCCCTTAATTTCATAGGAGTCTAGTTGATCGTAGATATCATCAAGCCACAAGCATGCTGGCTGGACGTAGTTATTAAAACTGGCCTCTAAGTCCAATTTAATTAAAGCTATATCATTATTCAGTTTCCTGTGATCAAATTCGTCGTGGACTATAAATCGGAACACCTTGAACAATGACAAATAAGTAATAAAATGTTTTATGTAAAATTTTGCATGACAAATAAGTAATAAAGTTATGTATAAAATGTTGGATTTGGCAATTAAATTGGCAAGTTTCTTTAATCTCGTACTACATAAAATTTATCATTTTTCTTGTAGCCGTAAGCCGTAAGATTTGAAACCCATTCTACGCTGAGATAACAAGTTATTAGCCAACTATTATTTAGGTAACAAGATAATCTTTGGTTTTGTACAAATCCGGGTGTTTCAAGTGGATTGGTCCATTAAGCATGCAAATTGCACATTACTTGCAGATATTTCTTTTAGGCCGTTCTCCGTTTGCTTTTTTCGATCTAAACCATAAACCAACGATTCGTCACCAGTTATGACACTGGAGCAAATTTAGAACGTCGTAGTTAAAGCACAACAGCTCATTAGCAATGTTGATGCAATGCTGTTTTTGGTCGTGATTGAGCAATTTTAGTACAAATTTCATGGCGACCCGTCTCATGCCCAAACCATTGATAAAAATCAAATGGCACCAGCGATATGTCTAGACCCTCTGTTACTTCTATAACGGTAATTCGTCGATTTGCCAATACAATTTTCTTCACTTCATAAATTTCTTCGTCTGTTGTCAAAGTGTTTAGCCATCTGGCACGCTCTTGTTTGTTCATCATCATCTTCTCGGCCTTTTGAGGAACATTTCATACCACAGATAAACGTTGGCTTAGTCCACGTAGTTCCTCTCTATGCACAAGTCAATATTCGGAATTTGCATACTTAATTTCGATTTTCACACAAATTTTGGTACGGGTTCTTTGATCTATTTTTTTTTGAATAGGTAAATATCAAAGAAGAAACATGATTGAGCCAAAGCACATGCAAGCAAAACAGCTGTTAACAATTAACTGAACTTTCAAAATGACCGAATTTGTCGGCATAAGTGAGAGATATGGCATACCAACATAACGCCACAAATATCGAAATTTGGTTTGATGTACATACATTCAAATCGAAATATTAATCATCGAGCCGTTTTCTTTTTTAAGTTCTCTAGCAATTAAAAACTATATATAATAATTTTAGCCCTACCGTGGCAAATCCCGCAATCACTGGTAAAAGGTTGTGGGTTTGATCCCATCTCGAAGAATAATAATTATAATAACAATTTTCAAATGAAATACTTTATATTTTCAATTCTTTGCTCTCGTAACAACTGTAGTCCCGCAATGCCTTAAATTTGGCAGAAAATGTGAAAGGAGTTAGGTTCCCTCTGTATACCCCGCCATGTGTAGGATACAGAGTAAAAACTAAAAAATAATAATAATAAGTGTTTTATTTTCTATAAAACAATTTTAACCAGATTAATCGCGTATATTGGTTTATAAACATTTTTAGGAACCCCACGTTTCGAACACTTTACAGTAGTCCGTGGTCACGGGTAGACTGAGTTTGCATTTGTCTGTCAGTTGACATAATTATTATATCAAACTACCACCAAATATTCTTTAATTGCCTCGCGTACTGTCCTTGATTCTTGCAGAATGAGCTTACTGTAATTGGTCCTCTGGTGTGGTGTATTTGATACAGTGTGCTTAATAATTATGTCAACTGACAGACGAATGCCACCTTAGTCTGTCTGTGACCACGGACTACTGTAAAGTGTTCGAAACGTCGGGTTCCTAAAAATGTTTATAATCCGATATACGCGATTAATCCCATTAAAATTGATTTTATTTAAAATGTGTAACAATCGCGAAAATAAAATTACTATTATGATTTATTTTCTCTTACTTTTCTGTCTTGAGTTGTCATTTCTGCATCAAGAAGACTAAATTTCCCAAGAACAACACCAATAGATTCAGGATTTACAGGAGCTCCATTTTTTGTTACACAATGTGCGGCTGTAAGTCAATATTTTATTAAATAAAATAAATACAATAAAATAAAACACGTGTCTTGCCACAAAGTAAATGCAATATGTTGTGGGTTCGATCCTCACTCGAGAAAGTAAAATGTTTGATGTTTTAAAATAAAATATTTGCTCAAGTGACTAGAGGAAACCCCACTATAACTTAAGGGACTAGAACAAAACCCGACGCCAAAAATGACTAGAAAGCTAAAATTTAGGCTGGAATTGCAGAGGACTATTATATAAAAATCAAAATGAACAAGAAGTCCTACATATAGAACATGTAGACCTATATCTCGTATCAGATTATCAAAGCATTACTCTAAATAACATGAATTGAATAAATGTGAAGAGCCAGACATCCAATCTATTGCAATCTGAGTATAAATAAAAAGATATTCATTCACGGTAGCAACTATTGATTATCCACCAAGATATGTGATTAAAAAATAAAAGTACGTAGACTTTCTTCATATAACAGGAGAGAGGTTCATACTTGAGGGTGACTTAACGCTAATAATATATGGGGGGATGTGTACTGAGGTCAATAGAGGACTGGATAACTAAACCGATACTTTTCTTAAATAGTATAATCATCAAATAAATGCTACATTACAGAGTACAGCACTACAGTTTCGTTCAAATAACAATCATAGGTTTAATATCTATGCAACACTTGGAGTTTTGTGTACCGAACAAAATGGCGCTAGTCTCACACCGTATTAGATGTCGCGCGCTTGTAAAACCTTGTAAAACCTTGTCACTTTGACAGTTCGTTCGGATACCGTATTTAGGCGATCTAATCGCCACAAATATATACTGGGGCTTCAGACTAACTAATATAACGGGAAGAAAATTATTGAGTACTGGCCAAGTGACAAGCAAAAAGCTAAAGCGTGCGCAGAATGTCTAAAAAATATCTTTATACCAAATGAAGATAATAGAAACCAGGATCCAACGCCATTAAACTTTGGGATGAAAGAAAAATGTTGTAAAAATGTCCTCATTTTGATTTAATCTTAGGAGATATGTAACATATTCTGCCAAAGAAAGCGATAGTTAAACTTACGAACTTATTCAGTGCTGCATTTAGAATTAAATATGTGCCAGATCTATGGAAAGTAGCTGAATTAGTAATGATAGCAAAGCCGGGTATACCACCCTTACATACCAATTTCACTGCTACCTGTAATGTCAAAGCTATTTGAAAAATTGTTTTTAGAAAGGCTACCAGATCATCAATTAGGTTTTAGAGAAAAACACTCATCCATTGATCAAGTCCATAGCATAACAAACCTAATTAAGAAAACATTGGAAAATAAAGAACTGCACTGCACTTGACGTTGCACAGGCTTTTGACAAAATATGGCGTGAAGTTCTATTACTGAAATTAAAAATAATACGGTCAATTGAATATGCAAATTTAATAAAATCATATTTATTAAATAGAGCCTTTAGAATAAGACAGCAAAATGGTTATTCTGATGTCGACGAAATTAAAGCAGAGGTACCACAAGAAAGTGTACTGGGTCCGGTCCTCTACCTTTTGTACACACATGATATCCCCAAATTAGAAAATAATACCATAGCAACTTTTGCTGGTGACACTGCCATAGTGTAATAATAAAGAAGGGAAAACTCATATAGAAGCAGCGACAAAGTTCAAGAAATTATCTGCGAAATACACAACTAGACAAAATTTTAGAGAATTAAGGTAAATGATTCAAAATTTGAACGCTTTTATTATTAATTTTAGCTACAAAAAAGATTAATATCATTTAGAATTAATTGACGATGAAACTAACGAAAATACTACACAAAAATACAACAAAATAGTAGCACATGACGCTGGATGTCAAACTACGCTGGAAAGCTCACTTTTTTTTTTATTTACTGGGGTAAAAGTGACCAATCATAATGAAATATATAAATGCAACGCTTATTACCGATTACTATAACAATATACGAAAAGTGGCTATAGTTTTTCTATTTTGTGAAGATTATATATTTACATTTATTTATAATTAAATTAAGTTTGTTATCTTTACAATATGCCGAGATCTTCTTGATACTTGAAGTGGTCATGGTGAATGCCTTTAGTAATCATACTCAATATTTATAATACTTATATCATTATTTTTAGATCATCCGCGTAGAGTAGAATATTACAAAGTTTAAAACATATGTTTATACAAAACTTAAAACGTATCTTTATACTTTAAAAATAATAGGGGACCCAATTTGGAGCACTGTAGAGCGCCAGAGGTTATTAAGAAGAAAAAAGAGGAGTTAGAAATTCGATACAACAATATGTACTAGTTGCTTAAAATAAATTCTACATTAGCAGTAAATAACAAAATATTACTATACAAACAAGTCCTTATGCTAGTAGGGACCTATGAAATACAGCTGTACCAAATAAGCTATATAAATATTGTACAGAGATTTCAGAATAAAGTTCTTAGAGAAATAGTTAATGCTCCCTGGTATTGTAGAAACAACGACCTCCACAGGGACCTTAAAGTAAAAGCCGTTGACCACTGTCAACGACTTTTGTCATAAAATATGCAGAAGCTTACAAACACAGACGTTGTCATCATGTGAAGTAAACGTTGAAGCAATCCGGCTTCTCGATAACACGGACATAGTGAGAAAACTTAATATAACTAAACTGTTCGAGTTGCTAAAAACATGATCTTACAATATTCTAAAACATTTATTGCAACCTAAACGCCTTACCTGTCAAAACTAAGAGTGTCGATAATAGAGTACCTCCGCCTCCGTATTTTAGTAGACTATATTGCCGATCATATAAAGCGACGTGCCAAGGCCAGTAACCGGATTTAGTAGCTGAGCCACTCACTATTAACTCAGTATGTTTCTTATAAACCTTCCGTCTTCCACAATTATTATCTGGCGCAGCAGACCAATAGTTTTCTAACCTTCTAGGACTATCAAACACAATCTAAAATTAAATGTACATTGGTTATATACTTTGAGCCCTTTTGTGGCGTTAGGGCGGTAATCGCGGCAGGTTGTAGTTTCAATCCCCGCTAAGGAAATGAAATATTTATTATTTTCGGTTCTTCGGTCTGGTAAAAAGGCAAAAGCGCGGTGTTGTTATGCTTATAGGTTCATGTTACATACTGAATTAAATACTCACTCGAGTGGGTCTTGCACATTTTTCTTCACCATTAATTTTAAGGCTAATGAGATATGGCGGATGTTCAGGTGGAAGTTTTCCTACTACTTGAAACTTATAGCCGCTGACGTTCTCCAGAATTTCAAAAGTGAAAAGATTATTAATAAAATCAGGATCGACTGTAAATCTTGATATATTTTTCCCTTTAAAATTTTTCTCATCGTTAAAACAAAGAATATATTAACGTAATTTTTTCAGCTCCACACTGTATCCCTCACATGGTAGGATCGCGGAGAGGAACTTAGTTTTAAGAAATTTTGTCCATTACCAACTTTCCGCCAAATCGGAGGCATTACGTGTTTACTGGTGGAAACCAATGCCGCGTTTTTTGTGTTTATTTACTAGAGCAAAAAGGAAGTGGGGCATGGAATGGAGTGTGTGAACACTAGATATAGAATATACGTACGTATATATATATATATATATATATATATATATATATATATATATATATATATATATATATATATATATATATTTTAGCTACGGTTCATCAAATCGATTAACCTATACAGACAATCTTTGTTCTTATCCGTATTAATTACAAATTTTATCATTGGAAATTCCAAGTATAATGAACCATATTTGTACAAATTGCGACTTGAGTGTTTCTTCACAAAATGAAAACTTTTTATTATATGTTATCAACCATATATTTCTGGGTAGTGTGAGAATTTTAGTGAGTGTAAACGTATGTAGTACATAGTGGTTGTGAAAACCAAATACAAGTGTGTTTCTATAGGCAACTTCACACTTTATCCTGCGCACGGCATGGTAGGCAGAGGAAACTTAGGAACCTCATATTAAGACACTCCATTTCGTTCCCCACTTTCCGTCGAATTTGGGGCATTGCGTGTTAAGTGTTTGTTTTGTTTGTTACCAGAGCAAATAAATGAAAACATTAAATATTTAATTTGAAAATATTAAATATCATATTTCATATTTATATTTCTATAGCGCTTGATATAAATATTTTACTCACAAGAACAATAGTGCCCCCAGAATCAAATTTTGCCTTTATAACTGTAGCAGCAGTAAGACCCTGAGAGATAACAATATCATAATATGGAGTATAGGAGTATACGTTCGCTACAATATTTTTATTGTCTTCGCAAATTAACTTAGAATACGTCCATACTTGAACAAGACACTTCGAATTTTTGAACACAATACAAAGAATTAATAATAAATTGAATAATTTAAACATTTTCTAAAATTATGTAATATACATAAATGTATGAAGAAATGTAGCGACGTCAATAGTAGTCTATGTAGTTATATCGTCTAAAGAGTACTGCGAGTCAGAAGCTTGTTTTCAATATTGTCAATACTCATAAATTATATTCAGATAATTATCATTTAGTATAAAATATTTTAGTATAATCGAAGTTACGTGTTTTAATAATGTTAGTCATAACTATTTATATTATTGCTTAAAAAAATATTTTATCATCGTTATTTTAGAAGTCGGTGATATTTACAAATAACGATCTGCAGCGTTGACCTTCGAAAAAGCAGAAAAGTCCGTTAGGTTCTCTTTTCCTTTTTCGGGATGCGGGATAGAGCGTGAAAGTAAAAAATATATAACTAAAGTGCACAAGATATACACACAATGATGTCCCAAACAAACCAACTTAGCCCTTACTTCTGCTTCTGCAGTTGTGTGTGTGCAGTGTAGTTATTGAGAAAGAGTTTAAAGCGCAAGTCTAAGCTCTTTCCTTCTCTTTAAAGCTGGAAGCTTTAAACTCTTTCTCGATACGCTACATGATAATATTGATCGAATGAACGTGGTTTAAAGTTTTTGGATTGTTGTCACAATTAAAAATTACGTACACTTGAATAAGATATTCAGAGCTAATACTTTTTAATAAAACGTTTACTAAATTGAACATAAAGTATTAGTAAAAAATTAAATATTTCTGTCACTCATTTTTAATTTTATAATTTATAACTGGCGACGAGACACGGCGAAGCTCAATGCTATGTTATTACTAGAGAGGGAAAGTGTTATAATTCCTAAAATCCTATGGCTATAGATTTTGCATTTTTTAAAAAAAAAAATTCCAGTGACGCCCGGAACATTAACTAAATGATATATTAAAATATCAATATTATGTGGAGTTTTTATCTTAGCAGAGTTATCGATAGCCGTGCTTATAGTGCTAGCATTTACATTTGCAATCTCAAAAATATGAAAAATTTACAAATTTGTATAATATTATTATATCTTATAATTAAAGTACGGACGATATATCCGCCATGGATAGCAGTGTTCAGTTCTAGTCACCATGCTCCGTGGTATAATGATTATTTTTGCAAAGGCAATGAGGACTTGGTTCTAAATTATGCGGAAAATACCCGTCACACTTTTGATGTGTGGATAAATGAAATATTGGATGCTGGAACAGAAGTAAGGGTACAATCTGATGCTGAAGCTTCAGTGTACCTCGTAAGCAATCATTAATTGTATTTATTTATCGCGTAAATGAAATTATTTACGCTCACTGAAAAGAATGGTTAAATTTAAATTATTTTTTTGGGCTGAGTGTGGCACTAGGTTTTGTTACTGATCTTGAAGAATCAAGAAATTAGACAAAATGGTATCTTTTAGTCAATATTAATCTATCTTTGCCAATCCTGCTATATGACACAATTTAGAGCTAGGCCTTTCGGGTTACTTTATAAAGTTAGTGTATATGCTGCTTCATGCTGTATTCCACATATTCCTGCATATCCGAGTAATAGGGAACTTGGGAACCTAGCGTTAAGACACAGACACTCTGTTCCGTTTCCCGTTTTCCGCTGAATTTGAGACATTGTTTTCATTTCTTCATAAAATATTCTTCTTTTACGTAACAACCACTTGGTGCTATGATAGGACGGGGATAATTGAGCTAATTTTTACTTAATCGATAAAGAACTCTAACGCCTAGTTAAAATTGAATTTTTCTACTTCACTTAATGCGTGTTGGTAATATATAGGCAAAAAAAGTTTACAAAAAAATAGAAAGATCAAATTAAAGAATATTTTTAATATTATATTATTTATAAGCCTCAGTTGACCTCTGATATCGTAATCGTTGGTACTGGAACAAGGTCACATATAGAACATAAAAAACTTGCAGAGAGCATACATCTGGTGGATGACTGTGAAAGAGACGTAGGAGGTTTATGAAAGTTAAAAAAAATCTTCAAAATCTATTATACGAGCAAATATTGTGATGATTGATTGATGTATACACTATAATCAGAAGACTCTGGAAGTATTTTTTAATATTATAAATATTAACTTATTTATAACTTTTATTAATAATATGCGTAGGGATCTACCATTTCCATTTTTAGTTTGTTTTATTAAATATTTGTTACACATATTTGCGCACTTTATATGTTCTATACCAAGCAAAATACATATTTAATAGAAAAATGAGCAGTTTACGGATGTTGATTCTGCTCTGTTTTATTTATTTTTATAGTATATTGTTCTAAGGAACATTCCTTTGGGGCAATGCTGCAGATATCGGATCTATATTTGTGACTCGAAAAAAGAGCAATTCGGGTCATTTATAGTATGGGAACTCGGAAATATCTGAGAGAATTAAAAAAATACGGGTACGTGTCGACCGGAAAACCGTAACTCGTAACGGATGACGGTTGCTTGTTTGCAAAAATAGTCATAATTATTTAAAGAATATTTATAGACATAATATTAATACAAGAAATAAAAAGCGACAGACGTCGCTTTCTTACGATGGAAAGGAAAAGGAAAACGAAACAATATACCTCATCTGGACTCTAGGATTATTTTGTTGTCTATCATGTATCAAGACCATTTTTTTAAAATTAGTATGGAGGTAACGAATTAAAATTAACATCAAACATCCAGATGTAAAAATTCTTGAAACATAAAATATATAAGGATATCAAGATCGATATCAAAAATAACGTGTGTTCTTATTGCATTTTAAATGGATTAATTTCATTCCAAACCTTTTTTTATTTCTCCTTTTCAAATATATTTATCATCAGAATATTACACAGCTTTTGTAATTTAGATCAGGAAGCAACTTTTAAATATGATGCCATTGAGCAGTTCTGATGCTGAAGGACATGTGTGGGATCCAAACCTTATGATACCTAATTAAAAATAGAGTTTTGGCTTGTCGGATTCATTTAGGTGTTTTCAAGGTAGGATAAGAAAATGTTTTGATATTTTTTAAGTTTATAATTAAATTTATTTCAGAATGAATATCCGATATCAAGTCAAGGTTTACACAAGAACCAGACACTATCAACAACATATACACATTTGAATTTACTAATAAAAGTGCAAATTTAAGACCAATTTTCTCGGTCAAAGGACAATCTTATTCACATCAAATACATATTATAAGTCTAAAGATCAATGGGGTTGAAAGATGTCGTGGACCTAATATGGTAAATTAAATTATATTACAAAAATATTTTATTATCTATTGATTGTATAATAATTATTTTATAACAAAAGTATTGATTTAATATTTTTGATATAGATTATTAAAAATGTTGCAACACATTAAACTTAATTTAGCTTCACGCTGTATCCCAGCGGGGTAGGCAGAGAAAACAGAGCGCCAAACACTACGGTCTCGGCATACCTCTTTCGCCTCGTCCAATATCA
>DWMZ01006603.1:0-10239 GCA_018249855.1 Eueides tales michaeli | reverse complement strand
CTCTGTTCGCTTATGTTTAAATTGTTGAATCTGTAAGCACACTCACTTGTTGGGGGAATTATTAATACTACTGACAAACGTAGGCGCGCTCACTAAATCGGAACCCCTAGTTAACAGTTGAAACGTCTTAAGTGCTGTGAGCACAATTCGGAAAACGGCCTTAATCTATTTAAAAAAATCTATAACCTTTGACTTTTTTAAACTGACAATAAAATCTGTTCTAAGACATATCTATGTAATATCTCATAGTTTTAAGTTTCTTGTTAGAATTTTTTATTTTAAAAATTATGTTTTTCTTGTACATACTTTTGTCTGTATACAAATTACTGTATAGATATCAACAACTTGTATGGTAAATAAATAATTACGATGTACATTGTATCTTTAGAGACCTTAATATTTCGTCCTTTATTTTCTGGCCGTTTTCAAAACATTATATGGTGAGGGCTGTAGCTTAACGCCGTGTTTTGTCTAACAATAACGGTGAAGTGAAAATAATTCAGATCCTAAAAATCCAGATAATTCAAAAATAATTGAGGATCATATCCAACACCGTCATTTATACTCACCATCTATCCCAGTACGTTGGCTTCCCAATAATTCCATAATTATTGACTTAAATGAGGCATAGCCCAGCAATAAGTTCCATTACTCAACCCGCAACGCCTCAAATTCAGGGGATAGTGGGGAACGGAGGTTGCTTCTACCTATCCTGGTATGTGCGGTATTCAGCGGATTTAGCGTGAAGCTATAAAAAAATGATATCTATAAATTCTTGAAGTTAAATAATTAATTGGCATAGTGGAACAGGTCAGACGGACGTGGTAGTTTAATGCTGCCCGATACTAAAATTTGTATTACTTACAAAAATAATTAAAATTATAATGGCCATTTTCCGAATTATCAAAACAAGCTTCATAACGTACGGTTAAATTCGTATGACTTTGATGTCACATGTAACTTTACTAGTGCTTACAGTACTGACGGGTCGAAGCATTGACATAATTTTGACGTTCTACGTCAATGTCACTATCGTCACTATCCTCGATTGCGGAAAATGTTTGAAATACAAATATTTTACCATCTTCATTGACTACACTACATTCTCCACTCATGTTTATATAAAAAAATGCTATGTTCGTTTATGTTTATCTTGTTGAATCCGTAAGAACACTCACAAGTTGGACGAATTATACATACAGCTGACAGATGTTGGCGCGCTCACTAAATCGGACCCCACGTTAGCTTTTGAAACGTCGTTTCTAGTGTTTTGATTATTCGGAAGATAATAATTACCAGTAATTACATATAACTGTCATGTGTCATTTTTACGCGATAGAAACGTCAAAATTGTTTTTAGTAAAATAAATGTTTTGTTGTTACCCCGAAGTTGAAATGAATTATTTGTTAAATTTTTACACAAAACAATATATTATAGTAATTATTTACTCAATATTTATATGAAGTATTATACTATATGTTATAATTTATGAAAAAATCTGTTTTGAATATTAAATGGATATTCTTATCTTCCATTAAATTAATCGCGAAAGCTCTTGTATCTTATTTTTAATTCAAAATGAATGTAAAAAAAGGGAAAGGGCCTGTATTTGATGCTGGAATTTGTAGATGTTGTGGGACAATTAAAAAATGTCGTGTACTTAACGTGGAATATGAAAGTTTTGGTGAAAAAGAAATTTATTCTGATATAATAATGGACTGCTTTAGCTTACTTGTAAGTTAAATTTTAATTTAAATAATAATTAACTGCTAATTTGATTAGCGCTTTTTGTTTTATTACAAGGCTTTGTCCCCTTGTTAAAATAAAAAAATAATTTAAGACTTATTTATCATATTTGCTATACCTCCCAAAATAAATTATGCAACATATTCAGTACTACTTTACTTCTTTTAGTTAGAGCATAATTTAAAATAGCCTATAGCTTTCCATGGTAAATAAAATATCAGATACAAACCAAAATTATTGATATTAATACAATTTACCTTTATGACATAAGTATAATTTTCTTATAGTATTACGATTTGATTTACAAATATTTAATATATATTTTAAAACTTTTAGATGTCACATTTAGATGGTAAACTAACAGAGAGATTAATATGTGCTACATGTGTGCAAAGACTTAGAGATGCATTAGCATTTAAGAAACAAGTATTACAGTGTGAAGAGGCATTCCTTAGGGTGAAAATGTATGATGCTGATATGAAAGGCAAGAATAAATACTGATATTTACCTTATTCATACTATATTTTTTATTAAATTTTGTTTTGAATTTGTATATTTATAATTTGTAAACTGATATTTGTGGAAATAAGACAAAACAATTTATGGACTTTTAAGTCAATTCTTAAATTATCAATGAACACTAGAAGAATAATTGGTAAAGGGCTATTTAATTCTATGTCAATATACTATTATAAAACAATTTTAACATTATTTCAGAAAGAGATTCAAAAGATGAAAACGAAGAATCCAATTTAGACTTTAAAGTGAAAACTGAACCTGAAGATGATGATGATAACATAGTTACTAACTGTTCACCATTGGAAAATTTACTTGGTGATGATAATTGTAAGTGTATCTTTAAATATTTTCATAGGATAGTGATACAAGGGACTGACTGTAAGTATGGTGGTCCTGGGTTTGGTACCCCCCACTCAGGGAAAATGAATAGTATTTGAATAAGCTTATTAGATTTTTTTATACAGAAAATTTAATTACTTATTGTAATTTCTAATAAATAATTTTATAAATAAATCAATATGTCTTTGAATATTTATCAAAATTCTAGAATTATTATAAAATCAATTATAATTTGCTCATAGTGGAAATTTGGGTCTAATATTTAAGTAATCTTATTAATGTTAGTAGAAGTTTCAACTAAGAATAGTCTAACTGGCAAGAGATAATGCTATTTATATACATCATAAATAAGAAACTGAGGCCAGTGTGGCCATGCAAGCATGGAACTGTAAACATGACAGGTGGTGGACTCAGTCTCCATACAAGGAAATGAAACATTTAATATTTTTGTTTCCTCGCTCTGGCATCGATGCAAAGCGTGGCTTTGACTACCAATACTAAAAACACAATGCATCTTAAAACATTACAATTTGGCATTTTAATGTAAACGGAGGACATTAACACTAGTTTCCCAAGTTCCCCCTGCCTATATTGCTATGTCCAGGATGCAAATTGAAGCAAAAAATAAATAAATAAAACAATAAAGAATTTATTACATTTTTTTTCAGATGATATAAAAGCAGAGACCCACGATAGTTCAAACGATGACATTCCATTAAAAGAAATTGCAGAAAAACCAAATAAATTACATAAAATGAATGATATTTCAGAGATTAATAATGAATTATGTGTAAATGGGGATGTTGAAAAGAAAATTGTTGAAAGACCAGGTATGTACATATATATATATATATATATATATATATATATATATATATATATATATATATATATATATATATATATATATATATATATATATATATATAATATTTTTTTAATATACTGTATTCTGCAATAACAGGGTAGGCAAAGGGAACATAGTGTTGAGATAATGTGTTTCCCATCCACTTCCTTATTTTCAAGACATTGTATATTGTATAACTTGTTAAGAGTAATTTTGGGATTGAAAAAAAAAAAATTTTTAGTTAGCAACTAAAAATTTTTTTTTTTTCAATAAATCTTATAAGAAAAAAAATGTCGATTTTTTTTAATATATATTTTATATCTCTTACAGCCATACCAATGTCGAAATTACAACAAAGAATGCGTGAACGAGACCCGTCATACATAACGGAAACTAATATATTGACCATCGTAGAATTTTCCTATGTCTGTCCGTTCAAATGTAGACACAATCACCTCCTATGCTTCTACTGTGGTGAAAACTACTCCGACCCGCAATTGCTACGTGAACACACAATAAAAAATCACAATCCGAAGAAATTTAAAATAACCGAACATAAAAATATGCTGAAAATCGATTTAACCAACATCGATTGTCGACTGTGCCCCGAGAAGATAACGTCACTAGACACGTTCAAGCAGCACATCACTAGTGTTCACAATAAAAAGTATTATTTCAATAATCGCGATCTTATTTTGCCGTTTCGTTTGAACAGTGAATTGAAGTGTGCTTTGTGTGAATCAGTGTTTCCGTACTTTCACGCGTTGAACAAACATATGAACGAACATTTCAGCAATTATGTGTGTGAGACGTGCGGCCTGGGTTTTGTGGATCGTGGAAGATTTATTATGCACCAGCAGAGGCATGAAATTGGTGAGTTTATTTGTTATTTTTTTTTTTTATTAGGTTCAGGGAACCTAGTGTTAAAACTCTCTGTTTGCCTGCTTAATGACGGAACTTAACGCCGCGCTTCACCTCGTTATCAGAGCTAGGAAGTGAAAAGATTTATTATTTTATAATTTTAACATATTTAAAGTGATATTTCACAGTGTGGAAGGAAACGTATGAAAAAGTTAACGTAGCGGGATTTGAACCCACGCTTTTTTCAAACCATCGAAGCTCTCTGAATGCTAAGCCATACGTTCTCATCGAGCTACGTCGAAATTCTTACACGCTTGTTATAATTTATTTATGTTGTTAGCATCTATTCTCGTTGTTCTCTTTGTCGTCTTTGCTTATTATTTATTTATTTGTTTTATTTTTTATGCTGCATCCCTCCGTATAGAGGGATTGGCAGCGGTAACTTGGGAACATAGTGTTAAGACACTGCGTTCCCAGAGTTCCCATTAAAACACTTCTGTCCTTAATGGAAACTTCCACTTTTCACTGAATTCTGGGGCCATTGCGTGTTCAGTGGTAAAACTCAACATGCTTTAACAGAGCAAGAAAATTAAAATATTAAACACTAGCGACCCGCACGTGGCTTCGTCCGCTTGATTTACACTATATTATTAGTAAATAATTAATCTCAATACTTTCTTGTTTTCGTAATATTAAGACAATATCTATACCTAATTAAAAACTGAAATTTCTGCTTAATAAATAAAAATAATATAGCAATATTCTCGAAATAAATATTTTAAATGAACGGATAATAAAAAATATTATCCGATTTCAATAAAACAAAAAGAAAGAAAAAATAATCTTCTTAACTTCTGGCGCAAAAGTTTTTTTTAGCGGCTTAATATCTACAAGGTCTTTGCCGAATTGAAGGGAATCTTTTTTCTATCCACAGGTGACTTTCCATGTGAGGTCTGCGGTAAGGTGTTCAAAGCGCAGTACAACAGAGAACTGCACGTGGACAGGGTGCATAAGAAACGGGGTGAGATTTTGTCTCTTTCTTTGCTTATACGTTAGAAAGAGATGGCATAATATTTTTTATGGTTTTTTTTTGTTTGATTTAGGGATTTGAACCGGCGGCTCCTGGAAACCGTCTAAATGCTCGATCAACTAAACTATAAGTTGTCATCTATAGTGAAGAAGTAATTCTTATAAGCTTGTTGTACTTATGCGTGTTGAGTGGCGTAACTCAACGTCGCGCTTTGTCTCGCCACCAGAATGAAGAATTGAAAATATTACATATTTCATTTCCTCCAATGGCATCGAACCCACGATCTGTCGTGAATGTCGCGTTTTTGTTTTTTGAGCATCATGTTTACAAAAATTCATCATACTAAATATGTGTGATTGATCCGGTTAAAGAGGTTCGTTTAAAATGTGTGACAGTATAAAATATTAAATAAATAAAAAAAACGTCTTTCCCGAAATATCGCTAGCTCATCTTGGCAAAGTGCTTGTAGTATGTTTAAAATACAAATCCGATATTAATCTAAAATAGTTAATTGTTAGACAGTTTTCGATAAAAAAAAACCACAGTCAAATCAGTTAATTTATTCAGGAGCTACGGTACCGAAGACAGACCGACATGCGAACCGACATGTTAAACTTTTAATCTCTCTTCACGCTGTGTCCCGCACATGCTGGGTAGGCATAGGGAACTTGGGAACCTAGTGTTAAGACACTCCGTTCCACTTCCCTTTCCCACATTCCGCCGAATTTAAGGCATTGCGTGTCGAGTGGCAGGACTTAACGCCGCGTTGTGCCTTGTTAACAGAGCTAAAAAATGAAAACATTAAATATTTAAATTGAAAATATTGAATATTTCATTTCATCGAGAGGATCGAACCACGTCACACGCTTGTTCTCTTCGCGTTAGAGGTTAAAAGAGGGGAAGTTAACATCACTAGACACGTTCAAGCAGCACATCACTAGTGTTCACAACAAGAAATAGTATATCAATAATCGCGATCTAATTTTGCCGTTTCGTTTGAACAGTGAATTGAAGTGTGCTTTTTTTGCTTTTATTCACTGTTTCCGTATTTTTACGAACACGACAAACATATGAACGAAAATAACGAACGAAAGAAAAAAAAACGGTTTTTTTTTTATTTTCTTCCGTATCTTCCAGGCAGAGTGTACTGTCCCAAATGTGATGTAAAACTGATGACCTACCCTCAGAAATTGAAACACTTGGTAGAAGTCCACGGGGAGGAACCGTTATCGTTTCCGTGCAATTTGTGTGATAAAGTATGTGAGACGCGACGTAAACTAACTATACATAGACGGAAGGAACATTTAAAGGATTACAGGTATTGTGGGCGGAGAGAATCTTGTGTTAAGACACTCTGTTCTCCATTTTTTGTTAGTTTGTGGTTGTGTGGCGGCACTCTACGCTGTACTTTGTCTTTTTAGGAAGGGGAAACAAATAATAATTATTTTTTGTTTAATTCATATCGTTGGGTTGGAATTTGAGTCAGAACTGTCATTTCATATTATCTTCTTTTGGCTCTGTTTTTATGTATTGATTTGTGAATTCTAAATATGAAATTTTTTTTAACTTAAACAATACATAATAACATCATGAACATTTTCTCCATTGAGATTTAAATTAACACTCTGTTCAAAAATAGCAAAATATTGATGTTCACGAATAAATACTTTTCTTTTTAAACAACTTTTAAAAATTATACTTTTGTTAGAAATAGGAATGAACACCCTATACAACTTTCAAAACAAAGAAATCAATATATTTAATTTTCTCGACTGGTATCGAACCCACAACCTATGGCAAACTACGACAGATTCCTTTTTTTTGTATACGTCACGCTCAATTTTTTTTTCAGATATGAATGTCAATGCTGTGGACAAAAATTCTTCACCCGTTTCTCCTTAACTAATCACATGCCAACACACACAGGTGAAAGGAATTTCAAATGTAAAGTGTGTGAAAAGACTTATCCGCGGTTAAAAACATTAAAAGATCATATTAGGATACACACAAATGATAGACGGTACAGGTGCCACATCTGTGGGCAGGCGTTCATACAGAATTGTAGCCTGAAAGGGCACATGAAGAGCCAGCATCCGGAGTATAGCTAGAAATAAAACATATTTTGTTGTGAAACCGTTGTTTTTAATTTGTCTGTGGTTAATTTAAAAAAAAAATACCATATAAAAGTAAAAAAAAAAAATGTGTAGTTTTTATGAAAATAAATTATATGTTTTTTTTTTATTTTATATCAATTTTCTGTGATAATCTGTGGTAAAGATGTATTTTTTTTTCCAAAAACCGTTTATTTAAAATAAAGGCATTATTAGAATACACACAAATGTCAGTTGGTACAGATGCCATACCTGTGGGCAGGATTTCATCCAGAATTGTAGTCTGAAAGTACACGTGTATACGTAAGTGTATACTTAATTATTTTTTAAAAAATGGTTTTTAATTTGTTTTTATCTTTTTGATATAATCTTTGGCAAATTTGTATTTTTATTAACTTTGCCCAAAAACAAGTATTCAATAGAATACATAGGCCGTTATCCAAAAAAAATGCTTGTATTATAAGCATTTTTCGCAATCGAGGAAATTGACGTGGAACGTCAAAATAACGTCAATGCTCACAATGCTAATGCTCCGTACTGTAAGCACTAGTCAAGTCACATGTGACGTCAAAGTCACAAATTTTACCGCACTCTGGTAAGCTATGAGCGCTGTGTGCACAATTCGGAAAACGGTCATAATGTAAAACACGGTATAGATGATTTATCCAGACTTATGAATATATAAGCTATATTTATTCTGGAATTACCGCGAGATTGAAATTTACGCGGGAAAAACTGCATTTGCAATACATCTACAGGCTGAGATTTAAGTGAAATTACTAAACATTTTTCTATTAAATACAACAATTTTTGTTAGCAATATCAAATAAATACACCAAAAGACTGAAATTAAGTAGTAAGTATTATAATAGCATATATAATTATTAAATATTTGTTTTGATTTAATACACTCTAAGAAATAAATATTTGAATATTTAAAGCAGGTGATTATAACATTACTAAATAAGAAATATAAATTACTAGCTATTATCCGCGACTTTGTCCGCGTTCACTATTTTGGTCATAGTGACATACCCATAAAAGATAGATATATACTGTTGCGGACTTTTATTTAGAACTATATAAGATAAAAATATATAAGAAAAAATATTATTGCTGGGATTTAATAAAGCATTAGTTCAAAATCCAATGGATTTTTAAAATCTTAATCTGTTTGTTCACGCCAATTTCAGAAACGGCTAAACTGATTTATTTGCAGTTTCAGCAGGTTGATTTATTTCAATTAATTTATAATTAAAAATGTTATATCATTTTCAGTTCAATGTTGTTCAAACAATATAACTATGATAATTCATTGTATTTTGATTTAAAATGGACGGATTCCAAAAGGCGCAGGTTCAAATCACATTAAAAAAAGAATTAACAAAAATTATGATTATCACTACATGATTTTTTTAATAAATATTTTTGTTTTGCGGGTGAATAATAATAATAAAACAGTAGTTAAAAACTAATTTTAAATAATTTAATAGTGCATAGATTATTATTTACATACAAGCACATTATATAACATATTAAATCATATTAAATTAATAATAAATTAAAAACACACAATTACTTTATGTATACAGTAAATTTTAAAGCTGCACCTACAAAGTTATACTCAAATTTACAAAAGTTTTGCTATAAAAATATAAACAATAACAATTTAAATGATTTTCTTAGCATTTTGTAAATATATGACAATTCCTTTTTGTTTTTAGAATAAATGGTATGATTTATCCTTTACATAGCAAGCTTGAAGAAAGGGAACCTAGGAACCTAGTGCTAAAAGACTCCCATTTCAAACACCAACAAATTTGTAAGTCTTTGTGCTTTGAGCGTAGTTGCATTGTTTTTGTCAGAGTGGTAAAATTAAATTCTCTCTGATGAAAATTAAACACACAATAAATCCATAAGTTAAGAAAACTATATTGATTTTATAATCACTTAAAAGTTTCACCACTGGCTGATATAGCACAAGATAGCCTTATCTGCCAGATATACAATATATTATTTGTTAATATCCATTTATCTATTACATAGGTGATTATTGTCTATCAGATTAATTGTGAGGGAAGTTGATGGTGAAACAAAATTAAATATGAGCAGCTTCTATATATGAGGTAACTGGTGAGATTAGCCCTCAAAATGTTTGCCACAGTTAAAAATGTTTGTTTATATATCAAAATATAAATTTACTATTAATTATTAAACATAAAATCATGACACTATATAATAATCTATGGCCATAGACAGTTATACGCTGAAATACTTATTCATAATATTTTTATAAATAGAAGTGAAATAATTCATAGTTTAAAATTAAATATTTAATATTTCCATTTTTTTTTTCTTTAACAACAATGCAAATCGCTGTGTTGAGTTTAGCCACTCAACATGCAAAGCCTCAAATATGACAGAAAGTGAGGAACAGTTCAATGTCTTTACACTAGGTTCCCATGTTCCTCTACCTACTCTGTCATGTGCGAGATACAGCATGAAACCAAAAAAATATATATACATTAAATAATACAATAATAAACTATACCTAATATACACTCACACTACAATTTAAAACCACCATCCACATCGAACACCTGATGATGACTTTTCATATGGACCTTCAAACTGCCGCTCTGTGTGAAACTGGAACTGCACACATCACACTTGTGCCTACGCTCACTATTATGACCTCTCACGTGTTCTTGCAAAGATTGCAATCTAGGATAACTTTTATCACAATATTCACATCTGAAATTCCTCTCACCAGTATGAGTCGCCA
>DWMZ01006602.1:0-10239 GCA_018249855.1 Eueides tales michaeli | reverse complement strand
AAATGCCCGTAACATCTGTGCAATAATAGAGGTATTATGATATAAACATTATTTTACTCATTTGTAAGTAAATTATGTTTAATTTAATCAAATAAATCATGTAAACGAGACAACAGATTGTAAGCGGTCCGTCTTGTTCAGTATAAGTGTTACAGTTTCTCATCTCATTAACGCCAGGTGAAGACAAGCCACGCGGCGACGCAGGACATATTCATGTAAACGTTAATACCTATTACTAGACATGGACGTCACTGGGACGACCGCGTCCTCAGCCGGAGCATATTGTATGCAACGTGATGCAGCATTATGCTAATACAAGTGGAGTCAGCGGACTTGTTACTACAAAACAGCGCTAAAGTTCTTGGTTTTATTTAATCTCACTGTGTCACTAACACACTAGTGAGGACTTGTCTTGATGATATTTGGATGACGCACACACGTCTACAGCGTGAATACCTGTCAGTACACACTGAATTCGACATATTTACTATTTTTTTGTTTATATTTTGTATTTATATTATTTGTATGCAATTAATCTCTTCATAGCCTTCTTTCCTGTCTTTACCATTCGTCAGAGTGTGTACTGTGTATGTAAGGCAGCGCGCGCGGTCCGCACTAGGCCCGGGGGCGGGCGGGCGTGTATAATTATAACTCGGAGCTAAATTATATAAAATTGCTAGTTTCCAAAAAGACATTAATCAGGATTACTGTCATTAAAACAATAGTTCCTTCTAAATGTCCGTAGTAACATGAGGAAAGGTTTTCAATGATAGAGTACAATATTCAGTTACAACATATTCAACAAACATATTCCTATTTTTAAACTATAATAAAAGCAAGGTCGTTAGGGTGTGTAGTGGGACGCAATGGTTATTGATTCGATCCTCTTGATTACGTTTCGGCGCTAGTAGACGCGCTTTGGTAGCGTCGTTTAGGTCGCGGAAAATGGAGAAAGCAGGGTTTAAACTTTTATTTTAAACACTTGATGTGTTTATTGGCGACATGTGAAATATGTATCGATATGGAATTATGGAATTAGAAGATACGTATTAGGTTCAAATTTTTATACGTTTTCGAAATAATTATAATTTATGAGGCTTACACCAAATTAATAGGTAACAATTATAAATAAAATACTTTGCTTGTAAAGTAAGATTTACTCGTATTTAAATATTATAATAACGTTCAATTCTGACCAGTTATTAAAACACTTATATAAAAGTGACATATTTCAGAGACATTTAGTAAAACCACACACGTCATAAATATGACAAAGTCATTTTATGGATCTGATATTAGCAAGAGACCCTTTCAAATTCATGAAAAATGTTTATCCACGATTATGTGGGATGAGAACAATATTTAAAGGTTTCATTTTAATGTAACAATTTATGTTGTGAACCTTCATAAGTACCAAGTACCTGTCTTCATAAGTACCTGTGACCAAGTCTGACGTTAATCTTTAAAAAAACATTAATGAAACGTAAAGAGTAGCTGCTATTCTCTTGGATTTAGTCAGTTTTACAATGTTGTTACTATATTTATTGATATATTAGCTATAGAAAGACAAACGAAATTATATACCTTCTCATCTACCAATGGTCAGAGCGTGAGTTGTTTTATGTAAACACACAGTTGAACACAGACACACAGGGTGAAACAACACACATTTTTCTCCCGAAAAAAACATTCTTATAATATTACTTCTCTAATAATTCGTGACGCTAGTGAAAATATTAGTTTTTTTGTTTACACAATGGATGCTGGACGTTTTGAATCATATGAGAAAAGGTAACTAAATATTAAAATTGTTACTTTTTAGAAAATCTATAACAATTAATAACATAACACAAACACAATTATAGTTCTTAAAAATGTTGTCAATTCATGTCCAGTAATTATGTAGTGTTTGGTGATCTGTTCTCATTGGCTACACCGCTAGCTCAGGCGCTTTTATCGAGGCGGATATGCCCCGTGCTCACTGAGCCGGCGCTGACTGAGGCGTTCCTTAGATTTGTTCTACTGCATCTTATCTAACCATAGATCTCGATTATGCTATAAATGTATAGATAAAACACTTACCTTTCTAAGTTTTAACTTTTATTTTTATGAAGCTGACACAAATCCATTATGTGACGAGTACTAAGTTTTTAATTCTATATAATGACCTACAGCCAACGTTCGCACTTATCGTCAACCTCATGAAATGACTCAACATATTTAATAATTAATACTATTTTATTAAGTAAGTGATATAAGAAACAGTATGTTACAATTAACATAGTATTCCTTATAAGAATACAATCAATACCTCTTGATAATATTTGTGCGTGGTCTGTGTTTGAGACACTTATCCTCTACTCATATGAAAAGCACGTAGAGACCTGGATAGCGCGACTGGCGTCGCGGCTGTGTCCTGAAGCATCTCGTGTCATGTAACTAATACAAATACAACCATCTATTACTTGAATGGTAACGGAAAACGACAGTTTGTACAATAACATTGACGTAGCTGATTTCTATTGTTATAAAATTGATTAATGTTTCCTAAAATAAAGTGTTTTGTGTACATCTTATCTTATTATTATTTCTTATTAATAATATTATAAATCCGAAAGTTTGTACGGATGTGTGTATGTTTGTTACTCTTTCACGCAAAAACTACTGAACGGATTTTCATGAAACTTTGCAGTAATATAGCTTAGATATCTCAGAATAACATAATAAGTTAAAATTTATAGGGATTTTTAACCGACATAAAAAAGGAGGTTCTTTTGTATGGTCTTCGATTACTCGAAGATGGGTGGACCGATCTTCAAAATTCTTTTTTTGTTCAAGAGAGTATATTGCACAATTGGTCCAATGGTAAGGAGATCAGGATCTAATGATGGAATCCTGGAGAAATCGAGGGCAACCCTCAAATTTGAAAGACACAGATGCGGTTTTTTTGTATAATAACGCAATTGGGAGATCTGTATCTGACTAGCATCTCATTTTATTAACCGACTTCAAAAAGGAGAAGGTTTGAGTAGTCTGAGGAACAAACGTATTAAGTATGTTTTTTAGATTACTCGAAGATGGGAACACCGATTTTAAAAAAAACTTTTTTTTATCGTTGGAGTTACACAAAGATAACACATAGGTAGATTACTGTAGGATTATTTATCTTATATAGTTCTAAATAAAAGTCCGGGACAGCATATATCTATCTTTTATGTGTAAGTCACTATGACCAAAATAGTGAACGCGGACGAAGTCACGGGTAACAGCTAGTCAGTAATATTTCTAATTTTGTTAATGTGAGGACTTAAACATAAGCAGGCACCGCCGAAAACTGCGCAGCTCTAGTTTCGATATAAATGCAAATTGGAGGAAACACAAACATATTTGGAGAGATATTAATATACACTCGTCTCTACGAGACTCACTTTTGCGAGAGGTACGATCCCCAGTCAAGGAAATGAAATATTTAATATTTTCAATTTAAATATTTAATGTTTCATTTCTTCGCTCTGGAAATAAGGAAAAGCGCGGCGTTGATGTCCGCCACTTAACACGCAATGCCTCAAATTCGGTGAAAAGTGAGGAACGGAAGTGGAACGGAGTGTCTTTACACTAGGTTCCCGTGTTCCCTCTGCCTACCCTGCTTTGTGTGGGATACAACGTGAAGAAAAAAATACAAAAATTTAAACAGTACTGTAACGACCGCATGCCACGGTAAGGCACTGCCGTCCGCATAGGTAATGATGCTCTCGACGAAGATTTCCACCTGCGACCGGAGAACTCTCCCACATTAGATTAAAATTAAATTGAAGTACTATCAGGAAGGAAGGCAAACTATTTCTTTGAAAACACTCAGTGAATCGTCCACATTTGAAAGTAGATTTATAGGATTTGGTGATATTTAAAAAAGGTTAATATATTTAGAAAAAGTCTACAAATATTAGACATATATGTAGAATGTCGATTGATGTAGGATGTAAAAAAAGACTATAATAACAGTGATATTATATTTAAGTTAGAAGTGAGTTTTCTTTATATATTGAGTATATTTTTTATCCATACTGCTCAATCGTTGTGAATCAGATCCTCAATTGCTACAAAATATTTTTCATGTATTAACTTTGTTAAGACTATTTATGGCATTGAGTTCCACTCGCCTCTCGTCACACCCGCAAAGTCTTAATGGCCGGTGCGAACATATAGCTAAAGAATTTTAACAAAATATAAACATTGTGCGTACGTAAAATTGTGAATGCTTGTGCTTATGTATCCTAGGCAGACATGGTGCAGAGCTAAGATACGTCGCCTCGAAGTCCTCCATATATATATCTGCTATTACCGGGGACACAGGCGAACCCATAGCAATGCCATCTATTTATATATAAAATTCTTGAGTGAACACTAGATATCCAGATGTGAGGCAGTGTTCTAAAAGTACAAGAAATTCTATAGGCCTCTTGTTCTTCTCTAGCTTCCGCTTGAAAATCGTGATACAATCTTTAATAGGTATACAGGTATACTGGTAACAACGACTGGATATCAAAACTGATGACTGTAATATCAGTACAATGCAAACAACATTTCGCTATGCACTTTAAAATAGTAATAGTAAAGATAATAATAATAATATATAAAAATACCCTTATTATTAGGCGTACAATTGCCATACGTTATTCTTAAGAGTTAGAATTTGCTGTAGTAAACTTTTACAGATAACAATTTAGTGATACATGACTGTTGCATAATTCTAATATTTGGTATAGTCACAGCGAGATGTGTTATAGTCTAGACTCTCGATAATTATACACTTACAAATCAATCCAGTAATTCCTGAGATTAAAGTGTCCTACTAAACAAAGTCGTCTTTGATTTCAAAATAAACGTGATCTTTCAAGTATACAGTTATTTATTATATGAAACTTTTTTTCCCTACTCCGTCGTCAGTGCTGTAAGCTTTGGATGAAAACGCCATCACACCTACAGTACGTACGTACGTTACCTGTGGTCTTATTTTAAAACAGTATAAGTATTCTAAGTGACACCCATACCCCGTTAATAGTTGAGTCATCGTGAGCGAACATTTGAAGTGACCTATGACTTTAAATAATCTCAGCAGAAAGAAGCCTGGTTTGTAGAATGACAATTCATTTACCCAGCTTCCACTATAGTAGTTCTTTTATCTTATGTTACAGATATGAGTCAGGAAAACAAGAATAGGCGTATGGATGATGAGACACGGCTGCAGATTTATCCAAATTATCGGCTGCTTAATGGCTCCTTTGCCCCTAAAGACATTCAAAACTTTTCCTCCTGTATCTTAACAACTGCAAATTGTTGTATTTATTATAAACTAACAAAAATAAAACATCTGATATTAATTTTATTGAAACTAACCTAAAGATGATTATCTAAATGTAATTTTTGAATAATACTTACATAAAATAATATGAATTACTTTTTATTTAAAATCAATAGTCAAAAGTTTAATAGTAACACGCTATGTTTTACCACAAGAAACTCTCACTTTCATTCCTACAGCATGATCATTAATGTGGTACATTTGAATGTGTTTCCATATTCACCACGAGAAAGTACGTACGTATTTGTTTATTTCTCAGTCCTTCACTTGGTAACCAAGCAATTTTCGAATTGTTTTTTTGCGAGAAGTTAATTGAGAGAGAGATTGTGAGAGAATATCACAAACACAAAATAAAATCTCTATAAATAATTATTTACGTTGTATGTATGAACGTAGTTATCTGTACATCGTCGCACATCATCGTAGCAGTAATTACTGGCGTCCGGGATCTTGCCGTCAGATTTTATTTACAATTTATTGCATTCTCCGCCGACGAGGCGAGCTCTGAGTAAATGTCTTTTCATTTGTAGAAAGTAATCTTGCTTATTGTACTGTTACTGCTACCACTACTGCCTCGGTTCTACACGCTTAACTTGTGCTCGCAAAGAAATGTATTATATTTATTGTTACAAATTATGAAGTTTATTTATTTTCTTACAATATTTGTAAGGTTTTATTTTGGTCGATTTTTTTTAAATTTAAGCGTTGTTTGTGTTGTTTTTTCAGCTTCACGCTGTATAGTGCATATGGCAGGATAGCCAGAGGAGATTGGAAAACTTAATATTAACACACTACGGTCCGTTCTGCCCAATTCGAGGCATTGTGATGAGTGGTAGATCCAGAGTGAAGAATTGAAAATATTAGATATTTCATAACCAGTCGCCTTTACTGACGCACACTTGTGCTGCTGCGCTGTCCGTCGTAACAGGCCTCTATTTTGTCGCTTAAATAAATAGCATCAGAATTTTATTTTATATTTATTATTAATGTTCTTGTAATCATAAACATAAAAATATTAACGTATATTGAGTTTGTATGTATTCACGATTGTGCGAGTAGTGCAGGCTCTACAGACGAGCTTTACAGACGAGTTGACTTGGTAGTAATTGATGGAGCGAGCCGGCATCTATGAGTCGGTCAATTTGCACTACAATACTTATCCACACGTAAAGCTGAAAAGAGTAACTATCTCAAAATACCAGTTACGGCAGCTCATTACTTGTGAATGTTGCGATCTAAACATCTGCTTCACATTTCTTTAACTTAGTTAAGGAGAAAAAGAAATTTTATTTTTACAATGAATTACTTACTTTATATAATTTACAATAAATAAATATTTTATACAATTGCACTGTCCTCCACTTTGTCTTACGAAAATGACAACAATTTGTTCCCCTGAGGGGGATCGAATTGATGAGCATCGCTAGAGCTTACCAGACCACTTCGCCGCGACATCCTCAATAAGGAGATATAAAAGAATTTCAATAAAATATTTTAATATATCAGTATCGTTAATTAAACAACACTAGATACTATATTTATTTAATCATAAACTTTTGACTTTGTTCTTTTTTCTTTTCTTTTTGTGTTACAGATTAATTTTGATTATAAGTTTAATTTATTTTTTACGCAATATGACAAAATAATGAATATTTTTTTTGTTATTAATTAAATTTCAGGTTCAGGAGCTGTCATGTTCTAATTCACTCGACAAAGAGTGTCCGGGTGTTGCGTTGATAATAACAAACAAAAACAATGGAGAACGCTTTGCAATCAATCAGAGGCGACAATGTCCTCAGTCCACGGGGTGTCGACGGAGGACGGTAGAGGAGGCGTGTTCCCGAAAATGACTTCTGAAAACATGATTGCGCCGCGACGTCCACGGAATTGATTGGCTTCACTAAACATCGAAACGTGTTATATATCCGGCCACCCGGACATACTCGTAAGTGGTTTGGAATTATATATTTTTTTTTATATTTTCATAAATTATATAAAGTGTTAATGTCTATTTTATCGTGTAATCAAGTATTTCCGAATGTAACGAACAAAGTACAAAAGATTTCATAGAACTTCTTTATGAAAATTATTTGAAAGGAAAGTTCCTTGAAGTAATTAATCAGCACTCTGCGCTTTCAAGTTTTGGTCGTTTTCTTCAGAAAATTGAACGATTTACCAAAGAATAGTTTCTTTGGTAAATCTTAAGCTACATCGTTTAAAGGTGTTCGCTTATAAAATAAAAAAAGCTCCAACGACACTGAGGAAAATTAATGACTCGCGTCGAAGGATTCAGTTAGGATGTGATGAGTGAGCTCGAGTGCAGCGGGCACCGGGTCCCCCTCCTCTACCAGGTGTGGGGAGGGGGTGAGAGGTGAGGGGGGATTATGTAATGTAATGTAAAGTAATGACAAATTACAATAATAAATACATACAATTGTTGGTAAATGTAAATAAAATACACACGTACTATATGTACTCGTACGTAGTAACACGAGTACGTATGCACCGTACACCGAACATAACGAATGGCGTTCAGAGTGTAGTGTGTTGTAAGCTGTGCGCTCCATAAAGCCGACGAGCGCCACACGCCGAGTGCTGAGGGCCGGGCGGTGTTTGCTCCGCGCTGATGCATTGCGTCCGAAACGTGAATTAGTTTCCTTTTCCGTACGTGAAGAGAGGAACACTTCACGCTCAAACTTTTATAAACGACTCGCACGTTGCGGCCGTGACTGACATACAGACACCTCACTCACTCTGTAAGTACCTTTCTCGTCCGCGATAAAATTTCACATATAATTGACTTTCTCTTTACTCTTTATATACCTATTATATATGAAATATTTTATATAATATTACTATTTTTCCACATATTTTCCAACCAATTTTTCCAGTCGTGGTTAGAGAGCATTAACGTGCGACTGTAAATGCTACAGAATGAATAATAATGTCATTTTCTCGTTCTGTTAACGATACAAAGTACTTACTTACTTACTCGACTTGGTAGAAACGTCACAACGAGTCATGCTTTTTAATGCGTGCAAAATTAATAGAACTTTCCCTAAGTCCAAAATTTATATCGTATTATTTAAAAATAAGGTATAGGTTACTGTTTAACACGGAGTTAGCAGTAATTTACGGTAATTAGAGAAGTTAGTGCTCGCGATGTCAGGCGACGATTTATCACCAACTACAAGTTCTATAAAACGGAAATTCCTGCATGGCTCCTATAGTTCATAGACTATTAATTGGCGTTAGTTGTTAATGCCTAAACTATTCTACTACTTGTCTTTTCGTCAGAAAAAGGACACGAAAATAATTAATTTACGTGAGTGACTATTGTAGCCACAACTGCTTATAGACAGACGCTGTCTTACTCCGCCACGTTATTTTAAAGTAATTTATTTATAGCTTTATGTTGTATCCCACCCATGGCAGGGTAGGCAGAGGGAACTTCGGAACTTAGTGTTAAGACACTCTATTCTGTTTCCCACTTACCCCCGAATTTGTGACATTACGTGAAGAGTGACGGAACTCAACGCCACGCTTTGCCTTGTTACTAGAACGAAGAAATGAAAACATTAAATATTTAATTTGAAAATATTATATAATTCATTTCCTCGAATAGGGATCGAACCCTTTCGGTTACAGTGCCGCTCCTCCACGACAGGCCTCGATATTAACCTTCTTGAGCTTTTCCAACATTAGCAGTTTGCCGCGAGGTTAAAATCTCACTTGTCGAATTAATCTCTGCATCACGTCCTATTCTACAGGAGTTGATATTTGGCAAAAATTGTGTCTACCAAAATAACAATCACTGCGCCACGACAGGTCTAAAGTAAAATATATAAAATAAAGTTCATAATAATATATCGAAGTCTAAAGCAACATATATAACAGTCTTAAAAAGTAAAAATTTAATTTTATCAAACCTGAGCGTCCGTAAAGTAAAGAAGACTTCAAGGGGGCGTGTTCGGAGAATGCAGCCAACATTGTTTAATACTAAAAGTATCAAAACTTGTAAAGGACTCGCCTTCTTTGTTGCACCCTCTTTAATCGTTGAGCTGTGACCCAGTTGGGAAGACAGCCTTCCTTACAGGCCTCATCCTATTATAGAGTAACATGACGAACACATTTTCTTACATTATTTTTATAACAATGTTCCCTTTTAGTATGAATAAAGTGATGCTTTATCGTTGGAAAATTAATATTATTAATATCATTTATTTAAATATTCCATTCTTCATTCGTTTTTGAACTACCACTTAATTATATGTACAAATTTAAGAAAAAAAACAAGCGCTAAAACCTGTGTTAAGGGCTGATACTACTGACATTGTTATGTAACTTGAAATGCTTGTAACGACCGAATTAAATAACATTTTGATTCTGACCAATATAAATAAAACCACATTGTTAATTATTAGACGAAATATTTTATGAATATTTACTGTAATAAAATTGAAATATTATATACCAAGTACACAATTTATTCCAATGTTGGTATTCTCAGTACAAGTCTAAAATAATACAATGTGAAAAAAAAAATTGTGAGGTAAACAAATAAATATTACATTATTTTTTCACTTTTACGTATTTGAAAGACAATTCTGGATGAAAAAAAATGATTTAGTGGGATCACTTTTCACTTTTTACTTTCCTGATGATGTATGTATATTTTTTTATAGTTATTTTATTTACTCTGCAAACCTTGTATCTCGTATTTTCGAGACATTATTACTAATTGTAAAAAAAAAACCCGCATTCTGAAGTTTTTCGGTCACATATCTAGGAAAGGCAGCGACTCCATAGACCGGCTCGTGGTGCAGGGCAGAGTGGAGGGTACCAGACCACGCGGTAGGTCACCCATGCGATGGACC
>DWMZ01006601.1:0-10239 GCA_018249855.1 Eueides tales michaeli | reverse complement strand
TAATTTTAGTACAAGTGACTCTTTGAATAAAAGCTTGTTTATTAAAAAGTTTAATCTCATTAATTTCTCATTAAGTACAAAATCTAAGTATTATCTCTGCGAAGATACATGAAAAAACAAAATTATAAAAATATTATTAATTACTGAGTCTCCGTATGAAATTAAGTAATATTAAACATAATTTGAAACTTTTTTTAGCTTCACGCTGTATCCCGCACAAGGCAGGGTAGGGAGAGGGAACCCGAAGAAATAAAACATAAAATATTTAAATTGAAAATATTAAATATTTCATTTCCTCGAGTGGGGATCGAACCCAGAACCTGTCGGTTACAGTCACACGCTTGTGCCGCTGCGCCACGACAGGCCTTATTTGAAACTTAATACTGTTTAATTTCGTATAAACACTTTAAGTTAACTTTAAGCAATAATATGAGGTCTGGCGGCGTATACTTGTGCCCACAAGCGCGTGACTTTAAACGACAGGTTTTGGGTTCGATCCCCTCTTGAAGAAGTGAAATATTTATTATTTTGAAATAAAATATTTAATATTTACATATTTATTGATCGAACATTGTGGCAAAGCGTGGCGTTGAATCGTTCAATTTTGATGGAAAGTGGGGAACAGGACGGAGTGTCTTAACGTTAGCTTCCCAATTTTGCTCCGCCTACCCTGCTTTGTGTGTTGACGTTGAAACTAAAAAAAAAAACATATATTTAATTTTATTTGGTTTTTGATTACATTATATTATCAAATATTAACAAAATAAACCTTTTAATTCTAAGCTCATTTCTATTTCATGGGCTCCAGACTGTTTATTTAGACAACAGCCCCTCTATTGTACTATCTAGCCCCTCTCTGGTTTCGTAAATTAACAAGAAACAAGAGTCGTCAAATTATCCCTGCGCTCTGAAGACTGATTGATGATTCAAATCTCCATAATTTAATTAAACTACGCTAAGTAGTAGGAAGTGTAGAGGATATTGTTATAAATAAAATTTGTTTATTTACTTTTACACACTCGTAGGTTTTAAAGTAACTCCGTGTTGAATCATCTGTTAACTACACTTGTTCAGCTTCACACTCTACTATACTTGTCACTCAATACACCAGGCATCGCGTGTTTAGTGGCGGGACTCAACGCTTCACTCTCTTACTAGTTAGTAGTTACCAGCAGAGAGACCCTTTGTTATACAGAATATTAAATTATGTACCATCAGTATAGTAACAAAATATATCGGTGTTTTTTTTAAATATATTTAAAATAAAATAACAAAAATTTCATAGAGACAGCCTAGTTTCAGCCGATATTAGAAATTTTTTATCATTTCTAGCACATTTAGTACGAATTGGAGCCATTTAATCGAATTATGGGAATTCAAACACGGCACTGCCAGGTCAAAGGAAATGTACAAATTCGACAACTCTTGTTTCTTATTAATTTGTAGTTCTAAATTAATCTATGACATACTTAGTCCTGGTAGTTTGCAATCTTTAGGTTAAAATGAGGTATATTTAAAAAAAATGTCATTATCTACCTGCAAATATAATTATAGTGGAAGTCAAATTGATAACAAATAAATAAAATAACATTAAGATGTAACTACTAAATTTACCGAATAAAAGCTGAAAGATTATTTTTAGTATAACTCTTTTTTATTCGAAACTAACTTATAAATCTTCTGACGACAAATGACATTTTGCGAATAATGTCTTAATTCTTTTTACGAATAGCTATAAATATTGAGGTCATCTCCGCTTAGTCGCGTAGTATAGCGGTCTGTCTGCGATGAATGATGGTTGTAGATTCAGTTTCAATTTAGTAAAATAAATGAAATTGTCTCTCTATACTAAAGGAAAGCGCGTAATTATTCAATTTAGTCTTCAGATAAACATGTCTCTGTTGAGTTTAAGTGGTCGGACGGTGTCGTCGGTTTTTGTTCTAAACAATACCAGTTTAGTACCGCAATTTGCATGTTAACTTAGAAAAGAGACCCGTTTACATGCAGTTTAACGTGATACTAGTTATTCTTGTCTCTTAACTTGTGTAAGAGTTCAAATTAGTTTGATTTATTTTATATCTTATTACGTGGGTATACTCGTCTAAAATACAAGAGAATTTAGAATAATTGTTAAATCTTTCCATAAATTATAGCTCATATGTTATTCTGACGTATACGGTATATTACTGCAAAGTTTCATCTACATCCGTTTAGTAATTCTTGTGTAAAAGTGGAACAAACAAACAACTCACAAAAGTTTAATAATTTTATACAGCGTCTTGACTTAAAGTTTATTTTGACAAATTAGATAAATATATTTTCTTTAAATATGTAAATTGTGTGTACCATCTTTTGGTATGCCCGAGTAGTGTTTTATAGTAATATTATTTATAATAAGATGGTTTCTGACAACTAAAAGGTAAACTTTGATTGCTAAAAGAAGAAAGGTAAAAGAAATTAGTAAACCTTCTAGATTTTAACACAGAAAATGATTTAAAAACCTGATATAAATTGTTTCACTTTGTTGTTCAATGATTTTTCTAATTGGTTTCTATATAATTGCCAGAAAATAGAATATAACATTTTACAGTGAAAAACCATTATTTACTTAACATGTACGTAAATTTAACATTTGTATGATTTATGTTTGAGAAAACAGAACATTTTTCCATATTACTTTGAAATTATTCTATATCTTGTGAATAATTTCATTTCCTCGAGAGGCGATCGCACCACAAACTATCGTGTCTACAGTGAAAGACCTCAAGAATTCGGCGTGGTAGCTATATATATTTTATCATGTTGACAGCCCGCGGTAATGCACCTCCGTCTTTAGTATTATGGCAACACGCATCTACGTAATATTTAAACAAATATGAATAAAACACATTCAGAGACAGGGAGTCGTTTGCTTAATCGGTATTTCCATTACCTGCAGGCTGTAGGGCTGCGCTAAATATAGGTTTTATAACTTTTTACGTTTTGTAAAAATGCTACAACTCGAACATTTTGTAATAAATTATTTGCTTAGATTTCCTGTGTAAATATAATTGTATTTTTAATGGAAATACCTTTCTCCCATCACAACCGCTACTGTGCAGAACAGAAACCTACTGTAATAAAACTTTTAACATTGATAATAGCTAGTTCTTTTTAATTTCACATGAGTCTCTTCAATATTAATGTAACATGATTATTATGGTTTTATTATATCGTTATTATATTGTAAAACTCAAATTGAACGCTATTTGAAAACTGATCATAAATATAAAAATAATAATTATGTACATGTAAGTTACTAAGTATGTAGTTTACATGTAATGACATGTAAATATAATGTACCTACGTAGGTAAATGTGTTTAAATAATGAAAATACTTTATTTAATCAATTAATCTTCAAGTAAACACTATTCTTGTTGGATTGCTAATAGCATGTCTACCGCTTGCGTGCTCTACCGCTTGTATAATGGATCGTGTTCCGGGACATTGTCCAACATGGTGCCCACTGCCACTTTCTATCATCCCACCGCGCGCCATCGACAGCGAGTTCGCGCTCACGCGTTGGAGCTATAATATGGGTTTCTTCAAGAGGGGAATAAATATATTTTTAAAGGGTCGGCGAGGCGCATGAGATGCCCCTGCTGTTGCAAGCGTCCATAGGTCTTACCATCACGTGGGCCATATGCTTTTCGCCACCATCGTGGTATAAAAAAAATATCTGTTGTGTACTTCTCGTCTCCTAAGATGTGAATTTTATCGCTTAAATTGAAGAATGTCCGGAGCGAGAGAGAGTTCCGCCGAAGACAGTTGCCGTCAGACGCCGAGAAGTACCTACGTACGTACTTATGTCTATGCTAAGAATATTTATAATATAGATGGTAATGTGATAATTTTAGAAAAGCTTACTGTTTATACTGTAACCGTAAGTGTGACAGTTATTTGATATCAAGTGTTAAGTTAAATGTTAAGCTTCACAATAGATACTGTAGATACTGTAGAGTAATCGACAACACACACAACAACCGACAAAATATGAAAATTGACTTGAATTTTAAATATATACGCGTTATCGAAAATCTAAACTTAAATGATATTCTTTTGATAAATGAAACATATGAATATACATTTTACACATCGATATCGGAAAAGTGGCAAACAAACGGGTCTCACTCATAGAAGAGAATAATAAGTTTTTTTTTTTTTTATGGATAAGACACACCAAACGAGCGTACGGGTCACCTGATGGTAAGTAATCACCGCCGCCCACGGCCCCGTATAGCACCAGGGGAGCTACAGGAGCGTTGCCGGTCTGTAAGGTGGATGGGCACCGGGGCCCGGCATTACCCAATGCGAAACGCAGTGACCAAGGTCACTACTTAACGCCGGTTTTAAATGCCAGGAGTGGTAACAATCCGGTCGAGTCTGCCCATGCGTGTTGTCATTGCTGACAACGTGACTCTTCCACAAAAGTATAAAGAGTTTTACGAAACATAACTACAGTTCTGGCCCGCGGGGAGTTCACTAATCTCATTAGATTTGTCAATAATTTTGCTTCCCATACAAACGAAAAACACGCAGTTGTTTGATGTTAGCTTCTACATTAGAACACAGTAATTACTTCACTAATGGCTTTGTTTACTTAAAATGTATTTAGGTTTCTTCGAAACATTGAAAGTTAACAAGCAGATCGTTAATAATTTATTAGAAATATATAGTTAAAACATGAAAAAATATATATTTTTTAAAGTATGCAGAAGGCCTTAACACTGGGTGGGAACTCAAATTTACCCCATTAAGAATTTCGTTTTCGACTTTCCCTCAAATCCTTGAAGCATTGCATGTTGAGTGATGTAACTGAACGGTGCTTTTAAACTCCTTATGACAACGAGGAAATAAAAATATTAAATATTTCATTCTTCCAGTAGGTATCGAACCCACGACAGTGTCTTTGTGTGAAAAAAATTGTCATAGACAACAAAACAAATAAACGGTTTCGAAAAGGACGCGATTTCAACTATCGGCAACATTTTTGTACGTTTCCTAAAAAAAGTAGTACTTCCATACACATACAAATTAACACGTTTAAATATATTGTTACTATTTTTAAAGTGTTATTCCACACTTAGAAAAGAAAAATACTAAATTTAAAAACGTATAAAAATTTGAACCCGCGCCTCTTGGAATCCGTGGACGGATTCCAAGAGGCGAGGGCTGTCCTGTCTCCTCTGGTGCTACACGGGGCCGTGGGCGGCGGTGATCACTTACCATCAGGTGACCCGTACGCACGTTTGCCGTGTCTTTTCCATAAAAAAAAAGAAAAAAAAACTCACCAAGCTTAACTTTCATCACTGCAAGTTTAGTTCTGGACCTTCCAATCAATATACAGTTCACTTGTCACTTGTACTGGGCAAGTGAGAAGTGATCTCGCGTTACACATTTGATATATTTATTATAAATTAATTATTGAGGTATTATATCATCAAGTTTCAGATGTAAATTCCCTTAGAGGGCACTCTCTGTATTCTATAGAAATGCGATTTTTTTTGTTACTTAACAAGACAGGCATACAACAATGTTACGTTATTTTTACGAATAACAAGGTAAAATAAAATAATTGAGAACAATTAAAACTTAAACATGCGGCATTTGATTTCATTCGTCCTTCAAAATATATTATCGTTTCGTATTTATTTATTTATTGTATTTAAGAGCACGTAAACATAAATAAAAGACAAAGATAAACTGCTAAAACGATACTCTCTATGGAATTACGAGTAATTTGATCGTCGTCTTGTATCATACTATTTATATTCCTAACACAAATGATCCGTGTTTCCTTCGGGACGTTCCAAAATGGCTTTATTAAAACTTAGTACATTGTGGAAATTAAATTCGTTACCTTCATATAAGAGCTACAGTACCGTGCGCCTGGCGTGTCTCCAGACTGGCGGCTTGTTTACGAATTTCTTATTTGCTTGATTTTGATAACGATCATTTAAAATTTTTAATTATCCAGTTTCTTTTTCTTTTTTTTGGGAAAACGGCGACAAATTAAAGTTAAAGTAATGACTTCGTTGATGAAGAACTAGAATATGTATCTAATTATAAAAGTGTTCATTTACTTGAAATTTTTATTGCAATAAAAAATCATATGCACTTGTTTATGATATTATAATAAAATGTGTTTTGACAAAAAAAGGTCTAAAAATAAGAGAAATTATTTTGCAAAAGCGTTGAAAACGATAACTTATAATTTTTATTACGAATATCGTAATATATGTACATAACATTATTCAATACCACATTTTCAAGCAAATAAGGACCACGTCGTTACTTTTTGTATTCTTCATATCTTTTTCTCAAAGTTTAAGTACGATTTACGTTTAGTATATGAACATTGTCTTTGAATAATAATGTTTTGTTTTTTCTTTTTTTATCGCCACATTGTATCCCGCACGTGGCAGGGTAAGAATTTGGGAACCTAATGGAGAGACCTCGGTCTGTTTCCCGCTTTCCGCCACATTTAAAGCATTGCACTTTACCTTTTCACTAGAGAAAAGAAATGAAATATTTAATTTCTGGTCATGATCGAACCTGTCGTGTTTACAGGTCCCCGCACCGTGCCCCGCGCCACGACGGTCCACAATGATTCGTTATGTTTATTTGTATATTTACTGCAAATATTTGCTTAAATAAATAATGATGGTTATTTAATATTGCATTCGAGTATAGTATAAATTTAGAATATTGAAAATAAATTGTGACATTTGTGCCCCGAAAGCAATCCGATCCTCACTTTCTATCGAATTCTTGAGGCATTGCGTATTGGGTGACTAGATTCAAAGCCATGGCCGTGTATTTCAATGCACCGCGGTAATAAAATCACAACCAACACGTTTTTAGTCACACGCTTGTGCTGTTACGCCATGAAGGCATCATCATTATTATTTGTAACCTAAATATTGTTGAATGTATGAGGTATACTTTGGTATTTGAGGTGTATTGTTGGTATAAATAGAAGAAACCAAGTATCTGCTATAAGATATTCCAAAAACATTAATTTGAACGGAATCGTAAAGATACCCGCAGTATCCAATTTTTGCTACTACTGTAATCCTTTTTTAGAAGTTTTTACTGTAACTAAACGTTATTTACGTGCCAATTTACATCACTGTTAAAATGCTAAAGTAAGTGCAACGAAGCACAACGTGGCGTTGAGCTCCGTCACTCAGCACGCAATGTCTCCGGAATTTAACCAATAGGATACGGAAATGTTTTAATGGGAAACCGAATGTCTTGTGAAGGAAATTCATAAGATATTCTGGTTCCCTCGGCCTACCTTGCTGTGCGCAAAATATAGTGTAAATCTAAAAAAAATACGTTAAGATTAAAACTAAGTAGAAACAAATATAATAAGTAAAGAAAATTAAAAAAATACTGCAAATGTTAAATATAATGTAAATTCATTATATTGGTGTTCTTATTGCATGCTCATTATTGCAATTTGTTCAAGTAATTAATACAAAAAATTATAAATTTATAGCAACAAGTAAATTTATCACTAATAGAGATTTTTCCGGTTATGGAATATTTATATATTACTATCTATGTGTATGAGAGAAACTTTTTGCAGGCCTGCAAGAGACGAGAGAGAGAGAAAACGTTACGGAGGAGGCATAATTCGACATAATACAAAATTAAAGTTCAAAGGCCTTCATCAAGCGGGTCACCGTAAACTCTCATCTCATTTATATGTAAATGGTGCGCAAGAACTTTTATAATACTCTCTTGTGACACCACACCGACCGGGAGGAGCGCGGTACATTACCTTGTTGATAGGTTTGCATGAAATTTAATATTTTGTTATTTACGTGGAATATTTTTGGCGTTAGATCAAGAACATATATGGTGTGCCTTATAAGATTTGTTCTGAAATCTTTGAATATTTTTAAGTTTACTGACTGATAAAGTTACATAAATAATAATAAATAAAATCAATCAATCAAAGTTTCTTAACGTAAGTAAATTTAGGAAAGTATTATACTCGTATATGTGTTTGAACAATTTGCTTTCCTAGCTAGAGTTCTACATCAAACCTTCACTTTATAAGGACTAATACATATATACTAATAAAGTGTCATCAAAATTTGTCGAGTACTTTACGTGTGAAGTGCGGAAGGTGGATAAAAAGATAGAAAAAACGTATTATATTCTCATTTACTATTCCTATTGTAATATTGACATTATTTGTCTATAAAATCATTTTCTTTAATTCTAATCATACGTTATTCGAGGTTTGAATAACATTGTATTTTTATATTTCTTCCTCAAATTGCCCTCAAATTGTCTTCCTTGTTTTTATTAAAGTTGAGAATTATTCATCGTGGCCTTTTTTTATGAAAGGAATAAGTTTTCACAAGAGGTTACAAGCAGATAGTCACCTGTTATTAAATATTCAATACCAATTTAGGTTTAATTTTCATTCGATGATAGTTTAATGCCTTTGTTAACTGCCTTTTAAATAATATAATTAAGCAAACTTTGTATAAAAATTAAAACACACTTCACTTTCAGTTGGGTTGTTGAAGCTCTTACTACAGGACAGGAGACGATAATATATCATAAAGTAAAAGAAACACTAATCGAAAATATCGATATATTTTCCATGTTAATTAATTTAGCCATTGTCTGCCGAATTTAAGCCATTATCTGTTGAGTGGCGGAGCGGGCGCTTTGCCTTTTGTCTGGTTACTAGAGCGAAGCGAAGAAATGAGAATTATAAATATTTAAATCCAATATATTAAATATTTTATTTCCAAGAGTGGGGATCGAACCCATAACCCTTCAAGCGCACTGACCGCTAAGTCATACGTTATCATTATTTACATATTGTTTATGTTTATTATAGTTTATATACGGAGATTTTTTATAAATAAATAGGATTCTTTTCTATCAAACGATAAGTTTAAGTTATCTTTGGATAGCAAACATTCCACTGTAGATGTGATATATAAAAAAATATACTCGCACTAATTCGCAATTGAAACTTCCTGGAACACCATTACCTATTATTTATTTTTTCTTCTATATTTCATATAATTTGATGTACGAAGAGAAAACAAAATGTCAAGTGACCCAAATCTGAAGATATTATTCTTATTATTCTTATTGAAAAATTATTTATGTAACAAACAAATATCGAAAGAGATTATTATAAAAAGTAAATTGCAAGAGCTGGGTACTATCATAAAGCACATCTCATTCCACGAGTATTAAATATTTGCAGCTAAACGAGGAAACAGAAAAATAATGTAGGAATGCGAGAATATATTGCCTTCACCCGTTAATAGCTTACAAGGCTATTTGAAATACCATACTGAAGTTCAAATTTTTAAGTAAGTATTGTCTTGCAAGAGGTCTTGTAAAATCGGGGACCTAATTTTGTGGCCCATTTTTTGTGGTTTCGTAATTCAATCGGGAAAAACATTATTTGTATAAACCTCCTTACAGAGATGCTGACAACATAAATAAGTTGTAATAAGCGTATACAAATTTCGACGAAGCTTGGTGAGAACGAATGACTTAGGTCAGAGCGCTTGGACGGCTTCCAAGAGGCGCGGGTTCAAATCATGCTTCGTTCAAATTTTTATACCTTTTTAACTTTAGTATTTTTATTTCCTTAGTGTGGAATAACACTTTAATAATAGTAAAAACATATAAAACTTTACTAACGAAGAAGCTGCTTAGTTTATATAATTATTGAGGTTCCATATCTATAACGAACTAAGTTCTATATATAAGAGATGTTTTGATACGGTGATGATGATGAAAATGATTAAGTTTTAAATTTTTTTAATGAACATTATTAAGTTTTAAAAAAGGATACTTTAGTACCACTTAATAACGTAAAGACCATCTACTATTTTGCCTTTTCCGGCAATTCAAAGTTAGCCACAAGACAATTACGTATTGGCTTCTTCTCTACAAAAGCAAAGTTAGCGAATTTAAAAGTCAAAGCTTTCGCTTGACTTAAACTCGTTACTTCTCTCGGTTAACTTTTTCAGTCAAAGGCTACCTTTTAAAAGCAGATAACAAGTTGTGCTTGTTTATAAAAATAAATAAATAATTGACATATTGTGGAAAATCATAGGAATATAGCTTTTATAAATATATAAAGTTACGAAAATTTTAAATAAAGCTTTCAAAAGTTAACGTTGACTGTTATATTACATACAAGG
>DWMZ01006600.1:0-10240 GCA_018249855.1 Eueides tales michaeli | reverse complement strand
TGTCCGCTTACTTCATTAAGAATTGTTTTACGTCCTGAAAACAAAGTAGATTAATAAAATTATAAATGCCACAAGGTCAACTAAGAGGAATAAAATTGACTATCGAACAAGTAGCAATACGACGCAACTTAACAGTTTCTCATGGCCAATCTGAATAAATGTGAATTTTCCTTAAAAAATATTTGTTACAAATTGTATATTATTACATATACTATTATATAACAGTAAATCCGTGGATATATATCTGAATCTGGATATTTAGTGTTAAATCAGCTGCAAATCTTTACTTTTTAATTTCGTTATCTGAGGTCTGAGGTATCATAAAAAATTTCGACTGAACATATTATAAAGATATTTCATTTATTATGAAATATATACTACCTCCCTAATTCTTGATTAATTTAGTGTTGTACGACAAACGTTAGTAAAATAACGGTGTCAAATATTTGATTTGGAGAAGTAGGGATACTTTACAGTTATTTAAAAGCTACTGAAAATCTTTTATCATTTGGTGGTCTGATCATTTTGACTTCTTTTCCAAAAAAAAAAAGTTTTTAAAACAATATGTATTTTAAAATCACAATGTTGAAGATTTAAGACCAAATAATCCACGGACAAATACGGATCTTTCGTCACTTTGGAGTATCCGCAGATACGGATCTATAATATACGTGGCAAAATTCTGAAAGATAGTTGTGGCACAACAAGAGGATTTTGTTTTAGCTCGTAGGTATGTATGTATGTCCTTTCTGTTATTTCCTTATAAAGGTTAAGCTCGTAAACCTGATGATGCGATATACGATAATTTAGTTTATGCAGTCGGCTTTTTATTTTGTTTATAATATATTTGTTAGTATAAAATATTGCTGTTTTAGTTATTATGTTATTTAACCAGACATCAATTTGAGTAGAGATTTGCATGTCATTAGTATTTTACGTTCTGATTATTATGTAGGTACTTTAACCCTCCATACAGTCGGAAACATTTTATTGCTCTTAAAAACAATTTTCTTTTGAATTTTAATACCCCTTGGTATGCTGCGCGATTGTATTTTCACGAATGTTAGTGTTTAAAATTTTTAACTAAATTGTAATGAGTTTATTTTTATTTTTTTCCGGAAAATTTATATTAATTTTAAATGTAAAAAATGTTAATAATAAAAACAACATACATATTTATGAATGTCACATAATTATTCATCTGTGTTTTTATTTATACCTAATATATGTTTAGTAAATGAAATTTAGAGAATTAATGGTTTTATTACAAAAGATAATTAATAAGATAATCCTAATTAACTATTTGGCTTCCTTTTTTTTAAGTGTCATGTTATATTATTTTCCAATTTTTGTTAGGATTTATTAACTGTGTTTACTTCGACTAAAATATACATGTTATAAACATAGAATCTATCCGTCTCTATCATCCGTGTGATTCCGGCTTAGAATAGGATCACCCTGGTACTGATGGTGTCGTAAGAGGCGACTAAAATACGAGTGGAAGAGTCACGTTGTCAGCAATGACAACACGCATGGGCAGACTCGACCGGATTGTTACCATCCCCGGCATTTAAAACCGGCGTTAAATAGTGGGTTTGGCTACCGCGTTTCGCATTGGGTAATGCCGGGCTCCAGTGCCCATCCACCTCACAGATCGGCAACGCTTCTGTAACTTCTTTGGTGCTACACGGGGCCGTGATCACTTACCATCAGGTGACCCGCACGCTCGTTTGCTGTTTCTTTTCCATAAAAAAAAAATAGAAACAGTCTGGCAAATAACAAGAAGTTTTGTTAAAACCGTCTTGAATTGTTATACTTCTTAAACCGTTAATTAAAATAAAGTAATTAATAATATGGCGCCCGTACGCAATAAATGACCCAGTTTAATATATAAATAGGAACTTTAAGTACTTGTTGTGTTTTATTCAAATGTGTTGCACTTATTTTATAACTATTGTATACCCACTAGAAAACGGTTTTGCAGTTGATTTCTTAAATAACGGTGAAAACAGCATTGAAATCATACGTTTCGCGCATGGTTTACAAGGAGTTCGGTTCGATACCGGCTAGGGGAAACAATATGTACGTACGCGCGCAATTGTTTCTATTCTGGCTGATAGGAATGGTTTCATTTAAAATGTGTAATAGTCTCGAAAAATCAAACCCTACCGGACTTAGAAAATGAAAATGCAAAGTCCATATTTTTTTCAACTTTCGGGTTATATTATTTATTTACTTTTCGGTAATAATAATCATGATATTGAGTTAATTCGAGTGTATAAACATGGCGTAGCCACCATGTTTAATATTGATTTAACGTCATCTACCCCTAAGAACACTTGGGCTGCTAAGACATAATTACGTAAATCACATATATTATAAAATACATACAGGCATACATAAAAGCGTGCCAAAAAAACGTACATACAAGTGTTCGAAAAACATAACCCTCACTTAGCATTGGGGGAAAAACAGCTCATTATGAGACAGGCAAGTAATAGGTACTTGCGTTCAAGATTTAGAAAGTATATTTATCTTAATAATAATATATATTTATACAATCTTTTCATATTTTATTCAGTATAATAAATATATGTATCAACACAAATCTGCTCTAAATGAGGAATTGTTATCTGTGCTTGTATAAAGTGGAAGGCAAGAACGAGTGACCTTAGCCATTGTTGTCAAATAATAAATTGTAAAAAATATGTACAGTCGTGTTTCGCCGACTTTGATAGCCGATACTACGTTAACATATATATACCTAACAAAACAGTTTATATAAATATACAGGTGATTCGTAGAATGATAGACGAACTTATACATGTGTCTAACACACCATTTCTGGTGGGTAACATGCAAGTAAAGAATTAAAAACGGTAATAAATCGAGTTTAGAAGTAAATAATTTATTGCACAGACTTGTCTATATAGCCTTAAACGAATTTCATTAAATTAGAGGTAAATTACATTATATCTTAAAAATTGTCAGAATAACATTTATTTGGTGTCAAAAGACATTTTTCGAGAATTTTATTGCGCACTTATGACATTTTTTTAATGGACTGTATCTCGGAAATGGTTCAATTTCAGGATATTATTGCTTTATGACATACAAATTGCTGTAAATTATCTTCTTTGTTAGTTGATTCAAGATAAGGTCGACATATATAAAATTATTTTTTCCCTTAAAATATATATATCATATAAAAAAAGAAATAATTATTAATATTTATTATAAAAGAATGTCAAATAATGTTGCCATCTCACATTACCTCAACTTGCCATCCCTACTTAAGGACATACGTACTGAATGCACTCGGTTAGGTATGTATTATGTATTTTTGTACTTGTTGAAGTGCTTATTTACTTTTAAAGTATTTGAGCGCAAATTGTACAGCGGGTGACTGTAAACTTGTCGATTGTTGGTCCGATGCTTTCTCGGGGGAACTTTTAATTAGGTTTACTAGCTCTGGTAACAAGACAGAGCGTTGCGTTAAGTTTCGCCGCCAAACACACAATGTCTCTTTAATGCGGCGGAAAACCGGAGTGAGACGAGAAAAAAAACGAAACGGAGTGTCTTAAATAACCTTTGCCACTTATGAGCTTATAATATATATATATATATATATATATATATATATATATATATATATATATATATATATATATATATATATATATATATATATATATATATATATAAGTTTTTTCTTTATGTTTCGATTTGTTTCTTAGGTTTCCTTATCCTTATGATTACTTTTTGTTCGTCTGTGTAGATCATTTATGTCAATTTCTTAGTAGTATCAAATATCAAAAAGAGAAATTTCCTAGTTTACCCGAACAAAAGATATGTTGTGTTTATCCGTCATCTTCACTGCATTTTGCATGAAATTCACCACGTAATCAGGGTAATACAGGGTACTTTTCTTGGAACTGATATCATTTCATATTATATACAATATACTCTATGCAATACAAATATATATAATTTACCTTGATTATTTTATTAATAAACAACTGTACTTTTAAATTTTTCTTTACTTAAATACGATTTTCTATTCTAATCTATTTTTATTTAGTGTTATGCGTAGCTATATTTTGACCCACTTTTTACTATAATATGTACTTATTAATCTTATATGAATTTATTTTACTTTTTTAATTGTATTCATATATTTATTTTTCCTTTCAGGTGCTGCCAATTTAAAAAGGACTTGAATGTACCTGTTCCGGTGCAATTCTATACCCCGTGCCTTGCGCTCCCCACTCGCAACTTTACCCGGAATATTTTATTGGTATTTCCTTATTCGGGGTTGAAAAAGGGTGTTCATTTTTTCATAACGTACGTGCGTTCGGGGACCGTTAGCAATTTTTGCTACACTTGGAGGCCAACTTCATTCCGTCACATATGGCCTGAAATTCGGCCCAGTGTAGTGCGATGAGTTTCAGGCGCATATGGTCTGAAGGAGTAAGCATCCCGTGTTCGTTGTCATGGGTAAACTATTAATATTACGCATCACCAGCGCCCGCGCACTTTTCTTGTGTAAAATCTACTGAGTTTTTTCGTGGGAGTCCACCGTCCCGACTTCAGGAGTAAGCCACTATCGACTGTGCCAAGGATTCCCACTTTTTGCGGACAGGGCAGTCTTCGCTGAAGGCGTTATGATCCGAGCGGCCAATCTTAGCCCTAACGCAATTTTTACACGTAGGGTAAGTAGCCGCCAAGAGTTCACATTTCACCTTCAGGTGCTGGCCCCCACAGTGACTGCAGACGTCTACCTCCTTAGAGCAGTGCCTCCTAGTGTGGCCATATGCCAGACATCGGGAGCACTGCACTAGGGGAGATTGGTCCATGATCCAGACGCGCTGCAGGTCCACTCGGAGCGCTCCTAGGTCTGTCGCTCTCCTCCATATAATCGGGGAGACCGACAGAACCAGGTGGCTCGTGTGGGGGTTCCTGGCCCTTTTTCGGAACCTGACTTGAATCTTGTCATCCTCCTTGGCGAGATACCTCCCCATTCTGCTTCCTGAGAGCCCCGAGCACCTCCTCATCAGAGTTAACGTTATCGTTATCAGTTTGATTAGCTAAGGTAGTAAAGTTTATGCTAAAATTTTAGCGTGAAGAATGCAAGATAGATCCGAAAGACTGTTGTGGGCCCAGGGAAGCTTTAGAATTAGAAGAGGGTATATAGATCAGATCTTTTCCCTCCGCATGGTCACGGAAAATTTTTTGGCAATAATCCAGAAAGTTTTCTGTGCTTTTGTTAACTTGGAAAAGGCGTTTGACAGGGTTGTATGAAAGAGATTATGGAAGACACTGCCCCGGTACAATGTGAGCGGAACCTTGCTACAGGCTGTAAGATCTCCTTACAGAGATCACTCAGCCTGCGTGCAAGTAGGAGTTGGCATGACGCCTTGGTTTGACATCCAATCGGGTATTAAATAGGGTTGTGCCATGGCAGCTTGGTTGTTCAATTTGTATTTGGACATCTGTCTTCAAGGAGTGAGACAAAGTGACAGGGGAATCAAAGTAGGTACCTCGAATATAAATTGCCTGCTGTACGCAGATGATGCAGTGCTTATTGCATCATCAGAAGGCGAGTTACAGGCACGGGTTACCACTTTGAAAAAAGGGTGTGCATTTAATGGTCTAAGCCTGAATGCGAATAAGACGGTTCTGTTATTTGAAAGAAATGAAGAAAGGACAGAATGCAAGATAGTGTAAATGGTATATTAGAACAAGTGAAGAGGTAGTATATCTGGGAAGTAAGTTTAGTAGAGACGGAAAATACGAAATGGATGTGGAAAGGCGTATTGCTGCCGGTAACAGAGTCAACGGTGACGTAGATGTATTGTTGAAACGGTGAAACGTCATCTTAGCTACGTGATATCTATGAATTTTGCGGCGCTAATATGATATGCTTAAAAATTTGGGACACGTATTCGAATTCTATGATAGTTATAAAATATGTTCATAATATTATCAGGAACACCAGGATAACGATAAATGACGAAATACTTTAAATATCTTTTTACTATTTTTTGACTATTATTTTACATTTCTCTTATATTGTTTTAATTACTGTTCCTATAAAAAAAATCGCTTTAAGTATAATTGTTTCCTTTAAAAGTTTTCAACTCAGAGAAAAACGCAAAAACGCTCTGCGGAAGAGTTTTTTGTGTTACAAATCGATTATTTAAATTAATTCGATTATAGTATTTAATATATTTTCTTTATCTTATTTTAATTATTAATTATTAGTTATGAGACGTTATTTATGTAAGTTTCACGTTACAGTATATCGATAGACCGTATTATAACTGCCTATTTGATCTTATAGAGTCGGAAGTAAAAAGGTTTGGGGCGGAAGTTATTAAGGCCAGAATTAAGGTGAATAGAAAACAAACTCGAGTTATAATGTAACATTTTGTCCTCGATAAATTTGAACATAATGAAAGGCTTAAATGTAGACAGACGAATATTACTTAGATATATCTAGGTACACATTTCCTAAAAGCTTTATTTTAATATTTTAAACATAAGCCTATACCTGCTTTGCCTATGCAGGCTTTGGTCATGTGATTAATTAAAAGTTACTAAGGATTGTGCGCCTGAGAAAACTCTGATGTCAGGTATGGTAGGCTACATTGACAAGATCAACATGATGTAATATTGTATATAACTAGGAAGGAGAGATTTTTCGAACTATATGATCATGAATAGCTTCCTTTGGCTTTTAATATTAGTATAGATTAAATGTGCTTTTCAAATGTAGCATTTACCATAAAAGGCTAGAATTAAATATTTTCTATTTTCCTTTTATAGAATTGTATGTTTTTTCCGTTAGTAATTAATTTCCCCTTTTTTTTAAGATTTTACATAGCTATCAAATGTTAATAGTGTGATATAAGTATGTGGAGAAAGTAATCTTTTTTAGTTTCACACTTAATCCTACCCTTAGCAGGAGGGGCAGATGAAATCTGGGAACCTAAAAAACCTACACATAATAAAATATTCCGTTTCCCGTTGCGGATGCAGGTGCGAAACTCAACGCTGGGCGTCGCCTCGTTACCACAGTAAAGACATTTATGTATAATACAAATAGCTAGTCAGCGTTTTAGCTATGTATTTTAAAAAAAGTTACTTTATTAGTAGTATATTACTTGGATTAGTTGGATTCACACAGATCTTAACATAATTTCGGCAGGAAACAACAATAAATCCGCTCACGGTTATTATTGTTTTATATAGTTTCCAGTAGAGAATATTAAGTTTTTAATATTGTTAGACATTAATATTGTTGTTATGTAAGTACTCCATACTCTAGTTCTCAAACTATAATCTCTGTAAAAGTAGGACAAACTGATTTTGTGTATTAGTAAAAGAAATACTCCGAATTTCTTTCATAAAAATTTAGAAAAACAAACATTTAATCTCATAAGATTTTTATATAACATGGATGTTAATACTGACTAATAAAACAGTAATTCATTTAATAATGATAATTGAAATTGATTTAAAAAAAGATTCTTGAGCTTTTATTATTTCTTACATCACATGTTCCGTAACCTTTTCATCATATACATTTCTGTATATTATTTATATTACTTTAGACGTTTACTAGACTTATGTTATTATATAGCTATACTTTCTGTGTACATACAACATGTTTTTAAAGGAGTCAAGCTATTCTTTGAAGTTGCCAACTTGACCATATTAATATAATTTAAAATTCCTTTAATAAACAAAATTCACAATTAAATATTTATTGGGTCTTTTATAGAAGAATATTTGTGTGTATGTCATAACCGATAAAGACTACTTGAAATATTTTTAAGTACTGACATAAAATATTTTACATTCAGAATTCATTTAATAGTATTAAATGAATTCTGAATGTAAAATATTTTATGTCATAAAAATTAACCTATGCTAACTTTTTTCCGCTACACACTGTAGTTCACTACCTACCCTACATATTTACTGTGTCTATAGCCACTAATTTTGTTACACAAAATACATACAAATTATATTTTAAATTTCAAGGCTTTATTCACTTCTGGTTCTGACTTTTTTATATAGTATAATTTTTAGTTGAAATTTATTATACAATTCAAGATTTTTTTTTCTTTGATTATATTTTACGGTTGGGTAGATTGGGAATTCGTTGTTTCAATATTATTAATGCTTTCTTTCAGACCGCTAGACCCTTGGAAATTCCAATAAGCTTCAAGTTGGAGTCAGCAAGCAAGCACTTCAGGAATATGGACCATACTGATTCCGATATATTATGGTCGCATTTACTTTCCGAAGAATCCTTCCACTTATGCATGTAAAGATAATCTGCTGTACCACCGTAATTTGTCAACATTTATAAACGTTAATTGCATATATAAAACATGTATAAAGACAGATTCTTCCTGTATTGATTTTTTGATATTTGATAGGGGATCATAGTCATAGATCTGGGCAGTGCTTAAGAGTACGTCAATGTCTTGCCAATTCAGCGATGTTCTTATTTCCGGTAGTAAACGTCTTATCTAAGGATAATTATACTAAAAGGAAGGAACCCTTTTAGTATAATTATCCATGCATTTTCGTTAACTGCCTTAATTAGAATCGCTTAGAACGTTGACTGATCCCGTGTTGTGTTCTTCAGTTGTCAGTGTTAATGGATAATGTTGGCTAAGGTGATTTTTTTTTATTTAGATTCATTTGCTTTTTTATTCCTATTGTCGGTAGCAACCTGAGAGTGTCAGTGCTGATATTAAATATACTGTGCCGAATGCCTTGCAGATCTTTAGAGCAAAGCCGCGTTCAGCGTATAGCGCCGAGTGTATTTAAATGGTCTCGAATCATGTGAAAATGGCAATTATGACTTCCACGAGAGCTACGTAGACGGTTCTAGTGACTTCTGGTTTTAGGTCCAACGTTATTTTCGCTCCGAGTGCTAGTTGTTTGTGAATATTTGTTGCTTTTTTACATTAGGATCCAGTTAAGATTAATCTAAGTCATGTAATCTTTAAACTGTTCGATCAAGTTAATAGTGGTCCCAGAGATATACAAGCAAGGATCTTATTGTGACTTCTTCCTTACCAACATGACAGGAGTCTTGTACGTTGTGAAGTTTAACTTACTAAGACTTCCCTATTTAATAACTTTTTGAATCGTGGTGTTAGCTTTCTTTTCTAATACGTAAGCATTTATGTATTTCCATTGCCTAAACAACACTTAAAAAACTTAGTTTCCTTATAAAAAAAGACAAATAGTATATTAATATTTTTTTTATTGAATTCTTAATGTGTATTGCAATTATATATCATACTAAAATCAAGAAGTAACAAAACTGCTAAGCTTACAATAGTCGTGTAAAACAATATCTGCGTATCAATTTATTAAATAAATACATATTATTTTAATGCTTTATAGTCGTCATATTCTTAGTACTGCCTACTACACTGTTGAGTTATAGAAGTAAAATTATATAAATGGCCTAACCCGAAATCATAATATGAACTGAATAAATTGAATAGTACATTTTATTGACAAGGTAAGTTGTGGATGATTCATGAATGCTACATCAATTTAATTTTTTAGGCATTGCGTCTAAAAATGTTATTATTTGAATTTAATATTAGGCCTGAGATTGTGTCTAGACGTGGCGCAGCGGCACAAGAGTGTAACTGTAACCGATAGGGACGAATTTCAATTTAAAAATATTTTATTTTCATGTCTCCGCTCTTGTAATAGGGCAAAACGCGGCGTAGATCGACACTCAACACGGAATGCCTCAAACTCGGCGTAATGTGGGCAACGGAAGTGGAACGGAGTGTTTTAACACTAGGTTCTTAAGTTCCCTCTGCCTAGACCACCACCCTCCCTCCCATGTGCGGGAGGGAGGGTGGTCTATTCTTGGGGTGTGGGCGGACGAGAGGATCAAACCCATAACATATTTCCCTGCACCATGACAGGCTTTTATACATAGTTAGTCTTTTTATTTAATGTACTTAGTACATTTGATTCTATAAATTCGTGTTCAATTTGCTAGAAAAGGACAACTCAACGTTAAAGCGAACTCATTAAATTTCATATATAAAGTTCGTTACATCTATCTACACATGTGAATAATGTTTGAACGCAAATTAACAGCTGTCTTATCATTCGTAGCGTGATAATAAGTGTTCAACTAGAGATAAATAGTACGTACGCAAATGGTGTACTTGCAAGTTTATGGTTC
>DWMZ01006599.1:0-10240 GCA_018249855.1 Eueides tales michaeli | reverse complement strand
AGCCCCTATGTGTTTACATATATTCTAAAAGGTTGCTTTTAGTCTATATTTTTAGTTTCAAGGTATATCCCGCTTAAAACGGGATAATTAAATTCAACCTCATGTTAAGACAATTCGTTCGACTCGAATTTTCAAAACATTGCACGGAAACTCTCCGCCAGTTTTAGTCCTATTACCAGAGATCTAAAGGGAACTATAACATATATTGTCATAAAAGTGGAGAACAGAACGGAGTGTCTTAACACTAGGTTCTCAAGTTCCCTCTGTCTACCCTGCTATGTACGGGATATATCGTGAAGCTGAGTGAGTGATCACATATATTATATAAGGCAGATGTTAGTGTCAGTTAAATCTAGATTAATCAACACGTCCTCCTACCTAGATCTTAGCTAGGGTCTCAATAACCCTCATTATCTCATTGTGATGTGAGACCATACTATTAATTGTGCTCGATACTCGATAGCGTACACTTTAATAAATTTATAAATAGAAGTGAAAAAAATATTTTTATGATATTTTTGATGCAAATAATAATGGTTACGAAGTAACATATCTACGAGGGTGGATTGAAAAGTATTCGGCATAACCAAGAAAATAAACACATACTAAATCAGTTATATTTTTATTTTTCTGCATAATCACCATCACTTTTGCCATCTCCCATTCAAAATATTCAGACCATTGAAATAAAATGATTCTTCTTTAGTCATAATTTGCATCTACTGTTGTGTTGTGTTTTTTAGTTTAGGGAACAGAAAGAAGTCTGACAGTGCCAGATCAGTTGAATTAGGATGCAATTATAGTTCAAAGCCACAATTGTGGATTTCAGTCATTGATTCCACAGGCGTGAGAACACGGGTGTTATCTTGATGAAACAGGACTTTTCTTCTAAGCATTTCTGGACGTTTTTGTTTCATTTTCTGTCGTAAACGACGTAGTAAGAGACAGTAGTTATGAGAGCTTATAGTCTGACCACTCTCAAGATAATCAATCACCATGACACCCTCCGAGTCCCAAAATACTTAAGCTTTATTTGTCGACAAAATTAACTTAGCCTTTTTGGGGGTGGTGAACCAGGTCCTCTTTACTGTTTTAATTGTTGTTTTGTTTCTAGCGTATAGTAAAAAATCGTATGCATCGGCTTCGAATAACTCTAAACAGTCATATGAAATAGTCAGTTGCGTCTTTTTTTGATCATCTGAAAGCAGTCGCGGAACCCACCTTGCAGACACCTTGAGGAAACCCAATTCGTTGACTATAATGATGCCTATGATCTCGGCTATCTCCTTAATTTTTAATCTGTGGTCTCTCAAAATTAAATCAAATACTTTTTAAATATTTTCATCAGTAGTAGACGTCGAAGGCCTTCCAGAGCGCGGTTCATCTTTCATACTCTCTCTACTACGCTTGAATTCTGGTATAAATTTTATGACAGATGAATAAGACAGTACAGAATCCCCTAATGTACTGACCATGACGATAATATCATCATGGATAGCTTTCGATGATAGCCGCTTCTTATGGAGGTACATTATGACGGCACAATGCACGATTGGCTCCACTTGCAGAGACTATGTCCGAATGTTTCGTTAAAAAAATATTAAAAATCACACCTGATTGCCGCACATGTTTCGCACTTAACAGAATTAACTAGTCTGAAATTAACTAAATAATGTGAATGGGTTTGAATTATAGAATTGAATGGATCTGTGTTAGGTCAAGTACTTTTCAATTCATCCTCGTATGTGATATTGATTATTTGAATATCATGATACTAAGCCATACTAAAAAAGTATAACCACAAGCATCCCATTAGAAGGAACTTATTTAGCATTCCATGGATTCTGAGAGACTAACTGAGAGCAATGCCTAGTTTTTTTTATTATTATTTATTAAAATACATGAAATATACGAAAAACTTAATTGGTAATGAAAAAATTCTATTTTTAACCTATAAGTTTCAATTTTAGCATATTTTTAAACCCAGTTTCCACCAAAGGAGCGCGCCCACTAAGGATTATCTCACAAGAGAAAATTGAACCACTGTTTTAAATAAATAGTCGCTCAGAATAGTTAGAGTGAATACTTACTTTACACGTATGTACTTTACACGAACGTAATTTACTTAAAAGAAACCGATCCGCTTAAGAATTGGCCGTTCATTTATCAATCACATTTTTTTTTAAAAAATTACCTGTATTTACCATTACTAATATATTTATTTCAATAAAGATTTTCTAAATCTGCTTGTCCAATTTTATTCGTTTCTGTATATTATCTCCACCTAACCTCCACTGATCAGGTTGTAGTATACTATAATAGTCGCGTTACTTCAAGAAGTACAGTAATGTGACAGGATACAAGAGCGTAGTTCTTGTTAATGGTGCAGACAGGAAGTAAGAGATTCTCTTGCAGAACAATTGAGTTCACACACCGGTGCACTATAAATAGATTGATAGATCGTAGTTAGTATAGTGGCTATATTATAGATACACATATATATCGTTACGATATTTATATTATATAAGGCAATGCAAACTAATGCATAATAATAATTGAAATATTTAGCTCCAAGCCCTCCGATGATGAAAGAAGTCAAGGTTCAACCAACAGTACTGCACTGTATATCCCACGTAAGTTAGGAGGTCGGGGCTTTTTGAGCATAAAGAACTTGTATAACCACAAGAGATCAGAGATTATCGAGACTCTACTAAGATACAATTTTGAGGACTTTGTCAACTACTACATCCTTGTGAAATACACACAAGGATGTCGTTGTAGTTGACAAAGGCCTCTGTAAAGAGAACTGGCGTAGGCCTATAGTAATTAATACTTCTGAGAGTCTTAATGAGCCCGGACGTGGATGCAGTTTCCTTATTATTTTGGTAACAGTTCGGGCATCTAATTAAAGAAACTAAAGGTTTTATCTGTAGAATTACAGACGAAATTATATACATAAGATACTAGCAGAAAGATATTACGAAAGATGGCACTTTCGACATTTGTCGAAGGTATCATCGTTTTGGGGAGTCACTCAGACATGGTGATCTGTGGTTATTCTCAACTTGCTAATGGTGAGCATTAGCATAGATACCATTAAGTAGCCAAGGTAACGCACCACCAACTTCGATATGGTCTTGTAGAATTGGATGTACCCTACTATATGTACGATCCCACGTCTTTTCTGGAAGTAGCTGTGCCTTGCTCTACTTTGATCGGTCTTTTATTATCGGTCTTTTATTATTAATAAAAGATAATATTAATAGAATAGATATATTAATGCCAATAGACCTAATATAATACCAGTAGAACGATTGGCGTCCCGTACAATGATAATTTCGTGCAAGCAGAAAATCAAAAGTTATCTACATATTGGGACTTGGCCCATAAGATTACAGCTATGTATGTCAGATATTAGTGCGACTATCATTATTTCGAAAGTAGTTTCAATTAAAGGTTTGATAGCGAAAGCCTCGACCAACGTCCTCAGAGATTATCCCTCAGTTGTTGGATCAAGAACCGGAGACAGAAGAGAGTGTTGCCTGAGACAGTACGTATTGTGAGGAAGCCACCATTGGCCTGGACCCTTGCCTCGCCGTCCGTAGAGTTAGTTTTTTTTATATTTTTAAATGTATATTTTTATTTATTAATTATATTTTTAAGATAAAAAAATGCATTAATACGAATAAAAGAAAATATATGAGATTGAAGATGATTGATAATGATTTAAAAAATTATAAATCACTTTTATATTTTGAAAATAACCGTATTTACACTAACTGAGGGAAAAAGGCACGACAAAAAAAATATCTCTCTCAAGAAACATTCCGAATGTTTCCGAATTATAAACAATAAATAGTATGAAAACAATCGTCGTGCTTAAATAAACAGAACATTATATCAATGAATTCATGTTTTCGTTAATTTTCCTCTCTCATTTGTCATTTTTTCATTGTGTTATTTTAGTATGAGGTGTACAGTAGTGTTAGTGATGTATTTAAGTAAGTTTTTAGTTTGTTTTTTTTTAATACTTTTATATATCATAGATAATATTCTTAAATTTAGTCCTGTCGTGGCGCAGTGGCACAAGCGTGTGACTGTTATCGACAATTTGTGGGTTCCATCCCCACTCTAGGTAGGAAATGAAATATTTAATATTTTCCCTTTAAATATTTTATGTTCATTTCTTCGCTCCGGTAACAAGGCAAAAAACGGCGTTGAATTCCGCCACTCAACACGCAATGCCTCAAATTCTGCTGAATGTGGGGAACAGAAGTGGAACGGAGTGTCTTAACACTAGGTTCCCAAGTTCCCTCCGCCTACCCTGCTATGTGCGGGATACAGCGTGAAGCTGAGAGAGAGAGAGAGAGATATTCTTAAATTAGTCAACGTTTCCCGTGAAAACTTTTGACCTTTCCTATTCCTATTTTAAACGTTTTTCGAGAAATCTCTTCTCTGTTCCCATTCCCTCCCTCTCCAAATCCAGTAGAGTTATTATTAGTTCATTGTCTGTCTGAATTTCATATAGAGAACTTATTTCACTTTCTATACAGCTTATAATATAAATATATAATCCAAACTACATATATTCACCAAACTTTCACTGACTGCCTATAAATTAAGTAAGTCTGTTATTCAAGATAATAGGCTACACATTTTCATTTTATTCACTCTCAGTTTTTAATAAGCCGGCAATGATAACAAAATGTGAGATATATTATAGCATATTTTTTGGAACTTATTATTACTTTTATTTCTTCGCTCTGGTAACGAAACAAGTCACGGCATTGAATTCCGCCTCTCAAAACACAATGCCTCAAATTCAGCGGAAAGTGAGGAGAGTGAAGAGAGAGAAGTGTCTTAATGAGAACGGAGCGTTTTAACACTATGTTCCCAATTACTCTTTTAAAAGATAAACAATAAGTTTAAAAGATAACATTATTTTAGCTTCATGCTGTCTTTTCTGCCAAATGCACAGCATTAAACTAAAAAAATGTTATCTTTTAAACATAAAAAACTCAAAAAGTATAGTGAATCTTTCTAAGGTTTATTTCTGCTCTATCAATAATAATATTCTCAAAGATACTTACATGTAAGCTTAAATAAGCTTTTGTAAGTTAAAAAATTCATACATCAAAGAAAAACGGAAAAATGTAGAGAATTTTCACACATTTTTAAAAGGCAATTAGCGCAAGTGCTCTTCTGTACCGGCTAGGTCAAGAGCAAGGACAGCGCAGTCTTACAAATTCTAATACATTTGCATTTATTTAGAAGTATGTTTACCGCACTGAAACTTTGAAGCTAGTTTTTTTTTCAGCTTCACGTCCTGCATATTGCAGAGTAGGCAGGGGGAGTTTGGGAACCTAGTGTCAAGACACTCCGTTCTCATTAAGACAGTTCCTTTCACCGGTTTAAAGCATTGCGTGTTGCGTATTACTTGTCATCATCACCTATATATATTTCCTCGAGTGGGGATCAAACCCACAACCAGTCCTATTCGGAGTCTCACGCTTGTGCCACTGCGCCACGACAGGCCTCGACCTTTTTTTATACACAGATTTGCTATTTTAATATAAAAATTAAATTAAATTTATATCTTGAATGAAATTAAATTTTTATATGAAGCTACCAATATGATTTGAAAAATTAATTCATTTCTACCGAAGAGAGTATATCACACTGATTATCTCTCCAGAGCTGGAACTGAACCCGCAACCGTTACGCTTAAAGAGCCTACGCATTTATTGTATTTTTTGATACTAAAATATTTTTTTTTAAATATCTAGATTTCGTTTCATCGACGGTCTCATTTTACGGCCCCACATGGAGTTATAGCGGCAAGTATATGTACATTTTCATTTCTTTCTTTACTATTGCTACTTCTCTGTTTTCACTAATATTATGAATTTATTAGAAGCTGTAGTGACGCAGTGGAATTGTGTGACCGTAAAGGCGACGGTTGTGGGTTCGATTCCCAATCCGGTGAATTATATATTTATTATTTAGAGAAACATTTAGTATATTTAATAATAACTTTTAAACCATAACATAATATACAAACCAACCATACTAACCTAGACTTTAAATTTACGTTGGTTCTCTTAAGAGAAAATGCTTGTAGTTACAAATTTTATTATTATGTATTTGATAGCACTTAATGATTGCAAATCTCAGCACCTGTTAAGATACTCCGTTTCACTTCCGTTCCCCACTTTCCGCCGAATTTGAGGCATTACGTGTTGAGTGACGGAACTCAACGCCGCGCTTTGCCTTATTACCAGAGCGAAGAAATGAAACATTCAATATTTAAATTGAAAATATTAAATATTTCATTTCCTCGAGTGGGGAGCGAACCCAGAAACTGACGGTTACAGTCACACACTTGTGCCGCTGCGCCACGACAGCCCTCATACTTTATAGAATAATAGTTTATATTTTCTAAAACTTTTCCTAAAAGATCACCGTCAATTTCTTCAACTCGGGCGTGTATGTTCAAAGTGTATGGTCATAATGTTCTCTAGTGATGTGTGTATGAGATGATTTTCCTACTACATATATTAAAAACCAGTGAAGTCAATCTGGTTCTCCAAGGGTTCCATACAAATTTCATAAGACACCAGAAATTAATTTCCAAGTCTCTTGATCTTTTGATTGCGTTGACGTAAGAAGCATAATTTTTATGCTCAAACACACCGTAGACCTGGATTGGATACTATAAAAAGATTATCGTAGTTACACAAATCATTTCGTACACCTGCTATATAAGTCATCATTTTGCTCGAAGCCATACTTTTTCTTTACTGGTTCTATTACGTGACTTATATGTATGTTTTCATTAAAAAAACATTTTGCACGCAAAAAAGATAGTACAGGTGCAATACCTAACCACTCATATGCCAGTCATTGCACTTGGTATCCTACAAGAATCTTAATTTTTTTCTTTAAAATGAAAGACTGCTCACTCTACTATTACTTAAGGGACGCAGGTGTTAAAAGTTTAAAAAAAGCTCGTAATTTCGCCAAAATAGCAAAACAATATTGGCTGAAGGATTATGTCATACATTTTTCCTTACCTACATAGATCACCAACAAAAAATAGTAATCTTTTTCTGAAATCGGTAAAAAACATTTATCGAATATATTTTTCTTACAGACGAAAGCTCTTGGCCGGGAGGATTCTGCAAGAAAGGGGGGAAGAGGCAATCTCCAATAAACATTCAGACGAAACGTGTTATTAAAGATTTTGACAAGCAATTTATAAAACATGGCTCCCTAAAGTTCATAGGATACGATAATGTACTCTTGTCTGGAGTCAATAATGGTTATACAAGTAAGAAACTCTTAAGAAATTCTGTTTGTCTTTTTTTTAGCTTTCAGTCAGAGGAAACTTAGGAACCTAGTTCACTTCCGTTTATCATTTTCCGTCGAATTTTAGGCATTGCGTCCTGATTGGTGAGCGTTGAGACACTTTGCCTTGTTACCAGAGCGAAAAAATTAAAATCTTAAATATTTCATTTCATCGAACCCACAAGCTGTTAAATTCAAATTCAAATTCAAATATTTTTATTCAAAATAAGAAGTTACAAGCTTCGTATTTTGAACGTCAAAAAATTTACCACCAGTTCACTAAAGTTACTGCCTCAGACCTGAGAAGAACTGGCGAAAGAAACTCAGCGTGACATGCCTCCTTTTTTAATCAAAATTTTACATCATATAATTATATGACAATGATACATGTGAAATAGTTATCATTTATAAAATCGTTAATATGGTAATAACCTTTAACACACAAACGTCTTTTCACAACTTTTTTGAAATGTGAAATAGAAAATTCTCGGACGTTTTCTGGGATCCTATTGTAAAAGTGTACACCCTGTCCCATAAAAGAATTACGGACTCGATGCAGTCGAGTTACAGGCGCACTAAGGTTAAGCTTACAGTCGCACCCTTGTGCCCTACCCTTGCGCAACGACAGGACTCTTCGTTTTTCATACTTTAGATATTTGCTACATGCGGGATAACATGACTACCTCACCGCTTAATATGGCGAGCTACGTGCTTTATGGTCATTGTTTCCATTTTTGAATAACCTGAGTGCAATTTCATTTAATCTGTTCTCATAAATTTCGGAAGGCCTTGTGTTAAATGAGCGATAATTTGCATGTCTGAGTGTGACTACAAAATAAATACAAACGATCAATATGTAAAAAATGTAAAGGAAAAAGTTATATCGGTGGTAATTACAAATTATAATATATGACTATTTCTTCTTTCTTGACCAGTTCTTTTTTAATTATTGATATCTTTATTGTATGTTCTGTATGGTGGAACTCAACGCCGCGCTTTTCCTTGATATCAGAGCAAGGAAATGAAAAAAAATAATTTCCCCAAATAGAGATCATACTAACAACGTGTCGCGTTTAAACCACCTGCGCTACAACAGGACCCGTCCGCCATTTTTACTTCTCTTTCTTTTTTTAATTATTTTATTTAAATTCCACAAGCAATACTATAATTTTAATTAATTATAGTATTGCTTGTGGAAGTGGGCAACGGAATAGAGTGTTTCAACACTATGTTCCCAACTTCTCTCTGCCTACCGTGTGCTGGATACAGTATGAAGTTCTTAATGATAATACTAATGATAATATTGTTTATATTGTCTTCATTTTCCCTGTTAATATACATATATTGTGGCTTAAGTTAGTCTCAATAAACAAACAATATATAAAGTTTACATAATACACTATATCACACTTACAATTAGACCAGGGAACAAAGCCGAGAAGCATAATAGCTATTATAGCTTGCGAGCTCTATACAAAGTAAGTTCGCTTTTGTGGGCTAAATTGAATTGTTGCAGCGTATACACTAATGTACAGGCTTTCATAGGAATATTAATGTATTGTTTGTAAATTTTCATAAATATTTTAGCTAGATATGTTGTTTTTTATTCGAATTCCGATTTCGAATAATGAAATATGTATTTCATATACTATATTATTTAACATTTTCATACTTTCGCTCTGGTAACAAAGCAAAATGCGGCGTTAAGTTTCGCAACTCTACACACAATGCCCCAAATTCGACGGAAAGTTAGGAACGGAATGGATTGTCTTAGGTTCCTAGGTGTCCTCTGCCTGCCATGTACCGGATATTCACGCTATAGTATGAAGCTAAAAAAATATGGTCTATATGAAAAATATGGGAAAAAAATATTGCTTAAAAAAATAAAACATAGCTTAAAAAAATAAAACAGCTTAAAAAAATAAAACATAGCTTAGACAGCCGTTACGAGTAAGGATCTCGATTAGAGGAAATCGCACTCAGCTTCTTAATTCAGGAGCTATGGTGCTATAGACAGACAGACATACATACAAGTCACAACTTATACCGAGCCTCTTTTTACATTTTTAATAAAATATGCAAAAAGAATGCAAAGTGAAAATTGAGAGACGTGACAGTTAATTTCTTCATTTTTCCACGATCTTCTGCATGCAAACACTAATGCTGGTTTGAAAGATCTTCTCAGTGTAATTTGTCTGTAGCACGAATTGACAGTTTTTTAATAAGACAGATTATCATAGACCTAATTATTTTATTTCTAGTTCAATTCAGCACAGATGGTGACAAAGAGATGCACCCAGAGATTACTGGAGGGCCTCTACAGCATTTGTACCGACTGGAACAGTTGCATTTCCACTGGCTATCAGAGCATTCTGTTGATGGACTGAAGTGAGTTCTAAAGGCCATTTTGAACGACATATCTAAATTGCTTAAGAATATCTATGATAGATTACTTTAAAAAAACAAAAATTCGAACCTAGCGGCAGTCTTGGAGAAATTCCAAGAGGCGCGTATCCAAATCCCGCACAATAACATAAGTTCAAAGTTAAAATCGAGTTTTTTTAGTATATAATACTAAAATATACGTTTATACCATTTTTAATTTAAGTTTAAATATTTTTCTTTTTACAGATATCCAATGGAGATCCATTTCGTGCACGTTAGAGCTGACCTAAAAGTACCAGAGGCGTTAAGTAAAAGAGATGGGCTAGCTATCATATCAGTGTTTTGCGATGTAAGTCAATTTTGTTTTTTTTTCAGCTTCATGCTCTAACCAAACCATTAAAGGTAGAGGGAACTTGGGAACCTAGTGTTAAGACTCTCCATTTCGTTCTCCATTGCGTGTTGAGTGGCGGAACTCAACGCCGCGCTTTGCCTTAATACAAGAGCAAAG
>DWMZ01006598.1:0-10240 GCA_018249855.1 Eueides tales michaeli | reverse complement strand
TCTGCCACTCTCAGTAAGTCACAATGGAGTGAGTTAAAAACAGTAAGTTACCTGTAAAGAATTCATCTTGATATGAACAGTCAAATTCCATGCTGTGATTTCTAAGAGCTGGTGGAGGTGTGTTCGGTGGAGACATGTGTTTTGTTAACTCTGGTTCAGGGAACGGCAAATAGTCTATCAAGTCAGTTTGATCTGTAAATACAAAATTTAACAATATATGTAAGAAAATCAAGTTTTTATAGATATTACAAGGAAATGAATGTGCAAGTAATGTTTGAGGCCTGTCGTGGCACAGCGGCACAAGCTTGTGACTGTAACCAACAGGTTGTGGGTTTGATCCTCATTTAACACAATGAAATATTTAATATTTATAATTTAAATATTTAATGTTTAAATTTCTTAGTGCTGGTAACAAGGCAAATTGCGGCGTTGAGTTTCACCACTTGCAATGTCTCAAATTCGGTGGATAGTGGCAAACGGTAGTGGAATGGAGTGTTTTAACGCTAGTATAAAAAGTTCCGTCTGCATATCCTGCGGGACACAGCGTGAGGCTGTAAAAAATAGTATATATAGCACAAATTATTGTTGAAAGCAAAATAAAAATACTAAATTTAAAAGTGTGGAATAACACTTTAAAAATAGTAAAAATAAAAATATCCAGCCGAAATTAACATACCATATTTATATGAAGGTCTTGTAAATTCCATTTCAACAAAGTTGAAACTTTTGTCATTTGTTTCACAGTCATTGTCCGTATATATAAGTGAACCAACGTTAACAGCTCGAGGAGTGAATGCTTTCCGCATTGGAGTGGCTTGCAGCGTTTTCCCAGTGTTGGAAAGAAAAGATTTTTTATTTTCAGCAAGCTTCTTTACTGGCTCGTTTGGTTTAATAGGACCAGACGAGACTTTTTTCCCCATATTCTCTATAAATTCATAATTCAAATGTTTTTTTATTGCTATTTAAGGTAAAATTACCGTATACTGCATAATAAGTATTTATATTCTTACCAATATTAGATAACGGTTGTCTCGTAACATTTTTCATTGCTTGCCGCATCACATGGTCGCCGAAAATATTGTAAAGCGAGTCTGCCATTTCTTAAAAGTATTTTAAATCTCTTTGATAAAAGTTTGGTGTCCTCACTATTTTCTCAGTCGTTAATTTTCGAAATCATAAACGAGTAATTTGAAAGTTGAAGGTAAGTTTTCTTTGTTAACGATCATTTTGATGTTGCTAGATAAAAAAAACTAAGTTACACTTTTAAAGCCGTTTTCTGAATTATCAAAACAGGAGAAACGACGTTTGAACTACTAACGTGAGGCCGATTTAGTCAGCGCGCCAACATCTGTCAGCTGTATTAATAATTCAGATCCCTTGTGAGTGTGCTTAATAATTCAACAAATTAAACATAACCGAACAGAGCATTTTTCGATATAAACATAAGTGGAGTAAGTGATGTAGCTGATGAAGATGGTAATGCTTGTATTTCATGCATTTTCCGCAATCAAAGTAACGTCAACACTCACGATGCTTATCGCTCCGTCCCGTCAGTAATATAATCACTATATAGTGACGTCGTTATTGATGTCATAGCATACATAACGCTAATGGTGAGCGTGAGAAGCACGAGTTAGACCGCACGTTGGTGTGCTATGAACGCTGTCAGCACAATTCTGAAAACGGCCTATTATTATTGTCAAAAGTTGTTATCTATCATAGCATCTGTAGCTTGACCACTGTCAAGTGTCAATATCACGATTTTCCCTCATCAAGTCAACAACAAACACTGTTTTTATCGAATTATTATTGATTAGCACATATAGTTATTTTGAAATCTAAAAAATATGATATAGATTAATAACCGTAATAATCTGTTTGAATCTGTTAATTAAAAGTTGTATTCTATATAAAAAATGTCTAATCCAGGTGATAAACCAAGTACAAATGGAGTTACAGTAGATCCTCTCCAAAGATTGGCATCAATGAAACCTCCTCGAGATCTCTCGCTTGGTGGAATAAAACCTAATAAAAAAATATTTACACCAAATTTAAACGTGGCTAGGAATAAAAATAAAGGGTAATGTTATAAATTTTATGCTATTACCATATGAATAAGTACTTTATAATTAATAATTGTATGATAAACATTTCAGCCCGTCTACAGCAAATTCTCGTGATCAGAAAAAAGATGATAAGAATCGAAGGGATAGAAAGTCAGACAAAAATAAACTTGCTAACAAGAATGGGCCAAAAATCATTAAATCTGGTGGAGTGTTTTCAGAAGGTAATTTAGATTTTATTGGGTTATATATTAAGTATTTTCAATATTGTAGTATAATAAATTCACATGTTTTCGTTTTTGATGAAAAATTACCTTTTTTCAGGTCTTGGCAGTGCTGAAAGGCATCACAGCAGAGTGTCATATGGCAGAGATGTTGATGCGACCCCTGTTTTACAAAAACCTACTATCAAAGTTAAAGATATTGCAAAGGTACAATATTTTAGTTGATATTGTGATTTTAAACCTATTTTTTTTAATCTGCTAGAATACTTTGATACTCATTATCTTCTTAATGACTTATTTAAAAATGTCACATATGTATAAATGTATTTAATTAAGTAGTTGTGAGAACAAATTTTCTATTTATTGAAATAGAATTAATTGCTTCTATGTACACAGTGAAAATTGCTACTAGTTCTTTAAATGTGTCATACACAATTCTCATTTGGTATTATTTTATCATATAGTAGAAACGGCAAGTAGAAGCTGGTTTTAAGTTAATTTTATTATAACATTTCAATAGTCCAACTAGACCCTGACTACCTAATAATAGTTGTAAACATCCAGTATGAATGCAGGATGCACTTCTCAGTCTCATATAATTTTTACCATCATATTCCATAAGAGGCAACAAAGCCTGTCCTATTTCACAGGAAGTCCACAATGGAGCCAAGCAGTTACCGATAATTCTGGTCAGCACCTGAAGGCTATTCTCCTGTGATCCCTCCCCCTTACACATTTGTCCATAGCTATTGTGAAAAAATATATATTTTAATTTTAAAATGATCAATTTATTGTTAATTATATAGTTAATAATGAACATCCATATAGATAGATAATGAACTTGAAGAACAAAAACTCAAAAAGGCCTTTGGGGATGGCACTTCCTACGAAGATGAAAGCGAGGATTTCAAGAAGATGTTAGATATCGAAGCTCCTGTCAAGCTGCCAATGGACGATGGAGGTATGTCTGTTATTGTTTAACTATGAATAATGTATGTAATGGTGGAAACAGTTTATTGATATTTTAATATAAACAAAGCTTACTGTTTTAATATAATATTGTTTAATTGTACATTGATTGATATTATATGTATGGTGCATTTGGATAACTATGAACAGTTTCTTAAAGAGTTTTTATGATATTTATTATTTAATGAAAAAGTTGTTTTTATTAAATGGTTATGTTGTTAGCTTAGAACATTCACATTATGGAGTTTAGTAAAAAAATATTCAACCTTATTCATATTATATATTAGCACTTAATGAACAGAGGGAATAAAAGCTGATATACAGTAATAAAAAATCTATTCTTGACAAGGTGTTGTGGCCCGTCTTTATCTAATTTCAAGCTGGCCACTATTCATTAAATGTACTGTGCTGTAGGTGAATGTTGCCAAAGCACAAAATTGTTTCGTGTTTGGTATGTAATGGTAATCATTAGATATACCCGATTTTCACGGTTATTGTTTTGAATTTTGTAAATATGTATATTTTGAAGGAAGTTTTCCACGTTTTGAGGTTTATAATTTATTTTTATGTATATAAGTTATATATTTAGTATTTATTTGTAATTTTAGGAAGATTATAGATGTAGTTAATTGTTTTATAGGCTTTTCAAATGTGAAGGCGGTGAAGATAAAACAGGAGGTGGTTGTCAAAACGGAGCCATCAGAGGACTGTGCGAGTAAGATCTTAAAGATACAGGCCTGTGATTGTGCTATAATAAATTAAAATATATTAAAAAATACGTAAAATAATGTTAGAGAATTTGAGAAGCTTTTTATTTTTTTTTATTTGGTTGTGGATCGTTATTTACGGCTGTTTTCCGAATTGTGCTCATAGCGCTCATACCGTGCCAGAGTGACTTTGACGTCGCATGTGACTTGACTAGTGCTTACAGTACTGACTGGTCGGAGCGTTACAGTAGTGAGCATTGACATAATTTTGACGTTCCACATCAATGTCACTTTCCTCGATTGCGAAAAATGCTTGAAATTTTACCATCATTTTACAAGCATTTTACCATTTTCATCGGCTACACCTCATACTCCACTCATGTCATGTTTAACTTGTTGAATTCGTAAGCACACTCACAACTTGGCCGAATTATAAATACTGCTAACAGACGTTGGCGCGCTCACTAAATCGTACCCCACGCTAGCAGATAAAACGACGTTATTGGTGTTTAGACAATTCGAAAAACGGCCTCCGTCATACTTAAGGGATGGGAAAGGGTCCTAAATTTCATGATATCTATCACATCACATTTGAAAATATATGTATAATTTTTTTTTATTAATAATTTCTCATTGCCAAATATATAAAAAAATTAGGTCACACTATGTATGGGGGTTGTATAAATGCGAGGGACGCGTGATATAATTTATTTATAAAAAATTATAAAAAATAAATAATATTGTAATTAATTAATTACTAATATATTATAATAAGTTTTTAAAATGCATATATATTTTAATTTATTATACCATTATCACTCCAGTTCTGTATGAGATCGCATCAAAACAAACGCACAGTACTCGTGTCTGACGCGTTACACGGTGCTAACATACGCCGCCATTTTTAGAACGTTTTGATCTTCTTATCTGTGGTCTTAATGTTCTATGTTGCTTTCATTTTTTTTTTGTTTTTTTGGTTACGGATATGGAGAGTAGAGAGTAAGGAGAACCATCTCGGTACAGTAAAAAGTGGCCCCTATGATAAAGCAAATTAAATTGGCGCCATAGTAGCATCAGAGATATTTTTAAAAACAACGCTTTAAATTATTAGGAAAGGAGGACTTCCAAGCGGAAAGCTATTGAAGCGCGATTTTTAGGGTCGATTTAAAAAAATCTAAGTAGTGCTAACAACATAAATAAGTTGTAACAAGCGTATAAATATTTCGACGGAGCTCGGTGAGAACGAATGGCTTAGTGGTCAGAGCGCTTAGACGGATTCCAAGAGGTGCGGGTTCAAATCCTGCTTCGTTCAAATTTTTATACGTTCTTAAATTTTGTATTTTTCTTTCCTAAAAATAAGTAAGTCTTCTCGTGATGGAATTTTCAGATATACTAAATTTTTCAACCCAATACGCTTAACTCTGTTTATAACTGCTACATTCATATCATTCAATGATGCTACACTGATGTTTCTTCGGCGAGTATTGCAACCGTCATATGCTGCTTACAGGCGGACACTTTTCCAACTTTTCTCTCACATAAGATGGGTCTCCTTACCTCTCCATAGTTATGGAAATTTATATTAAGTTGTTTTTTTAAGAATAATTCTGAAACAATATTTTTATATATACAGTTATATATATCGTATCGTAAATACCTATATATTATATATAAAAAATATACTTTTAATATGATTTTTATAAAGACAAAGGCTCTTTGTGCCATTTAAACATATAAAAATTCTAGAAACTCCCGACTACCATATATCGGCCTAGTGCTTATAACTCTTAAACCGCTAATCAGATTTACATAAAATATACCTGACAATTACTGCTAAGCTTTTAATTAAAAAAGGAAACAAATAATTCATTCTGAGGCACATACCGACGAACAAACAGACAGGTTAATCATATAACACCTCTTTGTTTTACGCTGGTTGGGTGAAAAAGGTTAAAAATACTTTTTGGCCCCCCTCTTTATTAATAATAGAAATTACTTATAGAAATGAACTTAATAACTATTCGAGGCCTGTCGTGGCGCAGCAGCACAAGCGTGTGGCTGTAACCGACAGGTTTTGGGTTCGATCCCCAGTCGAGGAGATGAAATATTTAATATTTTCAATTTAAAATATTTAATGTTTCATTACTTCGCTCTGGTAATAAGGCAAAAAGCGCGGCGTTGAGTTCCGCCACTCAACACGCAATGCCTCAAATTTGACGGAAAGTGGGGAATGGGAGTGGAACAGAGTGTCTTGACTCTAGGTTCCCGGGTTCCCTCTGTCTACCCTGCCTTATGCGGGTAGAATAAAGATATTGAGATTCATCGAAAAAAATATAGAAATCGAATTTTATTTAACCAGATCCGAAAGTGCCATTAGTTGAAGCAATTCGAAGATATAGTTCGGGAACTGCGTCTTATTTTAAGGGCTTTTTTATGCTTCACACTGTATACCATACATAGAGCAGAATAGACAGAGGGAACCTGTGTTAAGACACTAGGTTTCCATTAAGTTACTAATGTTCCCCACTTTCCTCAAGGAAAATTAAAAAAAATAAATATTTAATTTCCTGGTCGGTCTGTGGTACGCGATGCCTCAAATTCGGCGGAAAGTGGGTAACGGAACGGAGTGTCTTATCACCAGGTTCCCAAATTCACCCTGCCAAATGATCTTCACTTTTTAGGTAAGTGTACATTTATATAATTTTTCAGTGCCATTCGTAGAGGAACAAACTGTACCAGATGTAAAGGAATTGTTCGAAGATACAAATGTGGTCAACTTGTTGAAGTGTGATAAGCCCACGCTTATTTTATTGCAGGTTTGATTGTATTTAAAACTTTATTAGATTAGCCTGCTCTTATTTAAGTACAAAAATATATAATACTAGTCGTTACCCGCGACTTCGTCCGCGTTCACTATTTTGGTCATAGTGACTTACACATAAGAGATAGATATATGCTGTCGCGGACTTTTATTTAGAACTATTTGAGATATATTTATCTCAAATAGTTCTAAATAAAAGTCCGCGACTGCGAAGGATTATTATCAAATAGTTCTAAATAAAAGTCGCGACCGCGAAGGATTATTATCCTACAGTAATATCTTTGTGTAACTCCAACGATAAAAAAGTTTTTTTTAAATCGGTTGTCCCATCTTCGAGTAATCGGAGGAACATACGTATTAAGAACATCCTCTTTTTTGCAGTCGGTAAATAAAATGAGATGATAGTCAGATACAGATCTCCCAATTGCATTACTATACAAAAAAACCGCATCTGTGCCTTTCAAATTTGAGGGTTGCCCTCGATTTCCCCAGGATTCCATCATTGGATCCTGATCTCCTTACCATGGGACCAATTGTGAAATATACCCTCTTCGACTAATCGGGGAACATATATAAAAAACCTCCTTTTTATGTTGGTTAAAATCCCAATAAATTTTAACTTATTATGTTATTCTGATATCAAAGCTATATTACTGCAAAGTTTCATGAAAATCCGTTCAGTAGTTTTTGCGTGAAAGAGTAACAAACATACACACCACCGTACAAACTTTCGGATTTATAATATTAATAAGATATACTAGAAGTGCTTTTATCTATATATAAAATTCCTCACCTCTATAGTTAGTATAAGTTATATTTATAGCTATCAGCTTCACGCTGTAGTCCGTATGGCAGGGTACGCAGGGGGAACTTGGGAACCCTAGTGTTGGGACACTCTGTTCTGTCTCCACACAATCTGTCGTAACTATCGCACGCTTTTGCCCCTACGGCTGGTGACAAGAAAAAATATTACTTACTACAGATATTCCGATTTTTTTTTGCGTTATATTGTTTTTTTTTTATATAAATATATAGATGTGCAAAGTACGTATGAAGAGATCTTAGCGTTTGGTGGTCTGTTCGTTCTGATTACGTCAGGTCTCAAGTTATATTTAAATTGAAAAAAAGTGTTTATGTAATATAGGGGCCGTCCATTAATCACGTGAGGTGGGGGGGGGGGACGGGTTGCTTATAATTATATTTAAATTTAAGCTTATTTTATCAGCTTTCAGGTGCATTTTACAGAAATCGATTACTTTTACGCGTTCAATAGTTATTTTAAAAAGAAGCTGTGGAATTATGGATACACACATATATAAACTTTTGAAGTATATATATTTTCTGACTGAGTTCATCGAGTTAAATCGAATTATCACCGATTTTGAAAAAGTTGCGTTAGGTTTGGGTATGGTGAGGGAGAAGGATGGATAGTACCATGTATCGTCAAGAAGGGAGGGGGGGGGGTTAAGAAATTCGAAAGAAAAAACATCACGTGATTAATGGACGGCCCCTTATATTAACATATTTTATATAATTTTATATGAGGCCGGTCGTGGCGCAGGGGCACAAGTGTGTGACAGTAAACGACAGGTTGTGGGCTTGATTCCCGCTCGAGGAAATTAAATATTTAATATTTTCAAATTAAATCTGTATTGTTTTCGTTTCCTCGCTCTGGTAACACGGCAAAGCGCGGCGTTGAGTTCCGCCACTCGACACGCAATGGCTCAAATTTTTGGTGCAGTGTGTCTTAGTATTAACACTAGGTTCCCAGGTTCCCTCTGCCTACCCTGCCATGTGCGGGATACAACGTGATGGTTAAAAAAAAATATTTTACATGCTCAGCTAGCGGACACGTTGCCGGGCCGCGGCGGCGGCAGGGACGACGACGTGCGGAGGAAACACGAACAACCATCTACTTCCACTGAAGAAGAGAAGCCGGTATGTATTTATATTTATATACGACTGGCCCGCGGCTTCGCCCGCTTGAATTACTGTATCTTATTTACTTATGTCAGTTACTTTCTTGTTTTCGTAACATTATCAGTTTTAATACTGTATCTGTACATTGAAAACTAAAATTTTACCTAAATAAAAAATTAGTAGCGATTTTATGATACTAAATACTTAAAATTGATTCAATTTTTGATTTATTAATAAATTGCAGTAAAATGAAATAAATTCTAAATGTCGAAAGAAGGTTCCCAAAATATATAGCTGAGCTGCCTTTAAATCTGATTAGCCGTTTCTGAGATTAACGCGTACAAACGCACTGGCAAACAGATAAAATAAAAAAAAAATAATATATATATATATTTTTTATTACATTAATGGACGCTACCTATAAGTTATTTTTTAATATTTCTGTTTTAAATGAAAGACTTTTAAACGGATTAATCGCGCATATTGACTTTTAAACATTTTTAGCGAACCCGACGTTTTGAACACTTTACAGTAGTCCGTGGTTGATTAACGGACTACTGTAAGTGTTCGAAAGGTCGGGTTTCCAAAAATGTTTAATAGTCAATATACGCGATTAATCCGTTTAAAAGTGTTTCATTTAAAATGTGTAACAATCGCGAAAATCAAAGATACTTTTATTTGTTCTATGTTAGGTACATAGCGATCAGTTACATCTCTAAAGGACTCTCTCTCTCTTTATATTAGAAAGATATGGAAAGTGATCATAAAAAAAAATGTCCATATTTCTATAGAAATTTAAGCTAATTTACATGAATTTTGTTTAAATTCAAAATATTTTCTTTTCAGACGGATAACAGGTGTCGATTGAATGATTTGGAAGAAGGCAAAATTGGTAATCTACGAGTGCATCGATCTGGACGCGTCACTCTGTTGCTGGGGGACACTGTGTTTGAGGTGCGCTTTTTTTTTTAATTTTTCACGCTCTATCCCGCACAGAGCAGGAAACCCGTTTCAATTAAGACATGTTCGTTCCTCGCATTCCGCTGAGCCATTGCGGGTTGCCCTGTTACAGTGAAAACATTAAATATTTCATTTTCTCTAGAAAATTCTATATATATCGAAGTCACTACCTGACGCACACCCTGCCTCTGTGCTCCGACAGACAGGACATTTTAAAACATGTTCCACTTCCGTTTCCCACTTTCCGCCGAATTTGAGGCATTGCGTGTTGAGTGACGTAACTCAACGCCGCGCTTGCCTTATTACGAGAGCGCAAAAATAAAATATTAAATATTTCAATTGAAAATATTAAATACTAGCTGTTACCCGCGACTTCGTCCGCGTTCACTATTTTGTTCATAGTGACTTACACATAAAAGATAGATAAATACTGTCGCGGACTTTTATTTAGAACTATTTAAGATAAGTAATCCTACAGTAATCTACCTATAATTATCTTTGTGTAACTCCAACGATAAAAAAAGTTTTTTTTAAAATCGGTGTTCCCATCTTCGAGTAATCTGAGAAACATACTTA
>DWMZ01006597.1:0-10241 GCA_018249855.1 Eueides tales michaeli | reverse complement strand
TTCCAAATTTTCCTCCGAATATTATGTGCCGAATCGGCATTGCGTGTTTTGTGATGGAAGTCAACGCCGCGCTTTGTCTCAATACCAGAGCAGAAAACTAAAAATATTAAATATATCATCCCTCCTCTGGTGGGAATCGAACGCGCAATCTGCCGCGGTTAAAATTGCACATATATTTTGTGGCCTTGCGCCATAACTGGACTCAATTAGTTAATTCATATAAAACATAAAACTGGTCGGTGTCTGTTCATGGAAAATAAACAAGAAAAAAAATCATTAAGGGCATTTATTAACGTAATAGAATTAAAAATATATATTTTAATTTCTTTTGTCTGTGCGTTTATTCTAAAATAAACTAAAAACTAATCAAAAACGGCTTATCCAATTTAAATGCAGTTTTCACTATTGTATTATGGAAATACCGTTTGTTTTATTTCAATGGGCTCTTAAATAAAAAAGTTGTAAAATATTTTGAATCGACTAAATTGTTACAGTAATTATTAAAAATTGTAAAGCAGGCGAAGCCGGGAGGGGAATGCAAGTATAACATACATATTCTTGTAGCATTGTACGGATTTTATGTTTTTATTTCGTGAGTGATGAAATTAAGTCTGGATTCAGTAGACAAGGTATTTCACTTACAAATATATTTTCAGCTTCATGCTAATTTCCAAATATAGTATAATAAGTAGACTCCGTTCCAAAGATAAATTTTATAGCGTGTTTTGTGGCAGAACTCAACGCCTCGTTGTATCTTGTTTCTAGACTAAACGCGATTAAAATAAAAATAGTTCAAGCCCCAAATGGAAATCGAACTGAAAACCAACACATTAAAAGTGTAATTTTCACAAAATAAAAATATCTATACAATCATTTTCTTAGATTTAGAGCATACGTTTCCTTTAACTGATCGAAAACTAAGTATAAAGACATCTCAAGTATCTACACAGACAATCGAATTCCAAATTGGCTCTCGGCCAGTCTCTAGTGAGTGCTACTGTAGTGCTGTCAAAATATTAGATAACTGTTTTAAATTAAACTACGAATGTGTTTTAAATAGTGTATATTTTTTTAGGTGAAAAGAAATATTCTACAAAATCCGACGTCGATTATTTAAATTAACTTAAACGAACTTAAACGCATGTACAGTGCTATTGTCTGTCGATCTCATACTGAGCCACTCTATTTTAAAAATGATACAAATATCCGACCTTGTCCTTAGGTTTTACAATAAATGGATGTTAATTTAGAGGTCATCGTGACGCAGGGGTACAAGCGTGCGACTGACAGTACGATAGTTGTAAGATCGATTCCTATCCGGAGGAAAGCAAATATTTAATATTTTCATTTCTTCGTTCTAGTAACGAGGTACTATATAGAATTTGACAGATAATGGGGAAAAGAAGTGTTTTGGAAACAGAGTGTCTTAACATTGCTAATTGAATAAGGCAAGAAACTAAATAAACAAACTTAGCATCTCCGATTTATATTGAATATGAGCTTAAAAGCAAATGAATAAAATATAAATAATAATTATGTATATTTTATTGATTTTCTTTTAAGCTCATATTCAAATAAGTACAATTATTCTCATAATTGGGAATTAAACCCACCACCAAACGCTTTAATACACCGTTGTCTTCACCAATACTTCGAGTGCGCTTTAGATTAAATAGAAAGCAAACAAAGCTTTGACCTTAATTTTAAATATTAAAAGCTGCCAAAGACATCTCTAAGCAACTGCTTCAGGCATAAAAAGCCAATAAGCTACCAAAAATATGTGGACACAAACTTTTTTCCTTTGAACAATAACATTTTATCATAAAAACCTTCAACTCTGAACAAACACAACGCTAACCTACACGTTACGTCACAATACCACCTAAAACATACATTCAGAATGAACATTTTTCATACAAACTTTACGTAAAAGCCCAATGTTTGTGAACTGTACAGCATACATCCATTGAGAGTATTTACAGCACAAAATACGAAACTATTTGAACTTTCAATACGAGCTTTGTGCTTGCAGCGATGTATTAAAGGTATGTTTAAATGGATTAAAACAATCTCGGGTACAGTTTAAAGTACTCTTCCAATGCAAAAGGACGCATGTTATAATTTTGACCTCTTTGTCTGTTTGTCTAAGTATCTGTCTTTGGTACCCCGTAGATTAAAATTTTAAGATTTCAAATTAAAAATGTCGTCTTCTCCAGCTCCCGTAGTAATTTCAAAAAATGTCTCGTACAAAACACTTCATAAGAAGTCTACATGCGATTCGGCACACTATTATTAGTCTTACACCCGGCTTCGATATATTCTTAACTATTTTTACTATTTTTAAAGTTTTTCCAAGCCTTTAGCTCTGACCACTAAGCCATTCGTCCAATTCTTGAAATTTTTAAATTTAAATACGTTTTTAAATTTTGTACATTCTTAACTAGTTTAATTTTTTTTAAATATAACTGTTTTTTCGAGCAAGATTTGAAATCACAACCGTCGTCTTTACAATCACACACTGCACACTGCGCCACAAGGTTACTTACCTACCAAGATACCTTCAACACGTATTTGTTCAAACAGCTTCACGTTTTTGCCGTACATTGACTACCCTCCCGTAAGCAGAGGAAACCTAGTTTACCTCGGAAACGCTCAGACATTCTTTTCCCACGCACCGCCCAACCGGTCAAGTATATCTAGCAATACTGTGTATTATCTACCAGGGCCTGCAAATATAAACTAAAATATTTACTCAAAGTGGGAATCAAATCCACAACCATCGCACGCTGCCTCACTGACTCACTGAACCACGAGGGTCTCATATATGTTTACTGAAGACGTAAACTACTAACATAACAACTTGCTTAGAAATTCAAGAGCGTTCATTAAATATAAGCATATGTGCGTGAGTTGTACCTTACCTTTAGTTTAATATAGTTTTCCTAAAATAATATGTGTACGTTAGTTAAAATTTCAAAGCGTGTTTGTACTTCCGTCTTAGTTTAAATGCTATTTATTACTTTGTCTCTATGCTATTTATTTTTCTGTTAGTTTCCTATTAATTGTATCGCGTTTTCCGCTGAATTTGAGGCAATGTAATGCCTCAAATCCTGCGGAATAAGTGGTAATCAGGCAAAGCAATAAAAATGTTAAATCTCAATCCTCAGATCGAGCCTACAACCTTTCATGTATAATATTTTATTGTTCTTTCTATTGTATTTATATTATAACATACTTTAAAGTTTAAATGACATTATTTCTTCAAAGTCGACTTTACTTACTCGGATTTGTAGGTCTTTTATGTCCTCTTTCCTAAATGAAGTAAGCAATCAATTTGAAATCTAAAAAGCCTTCAAAACCAACTCCTAGATGTTTACTTTAAAGCTTTATCGTATTTATTAAAGAAACCAGGTCGTTGGTATTCACTTCGTGCACCGCCTTCTGCCATAATTCGTTTAACCTCTATAGGGAAAATAAATTATTAATTTTAATAATCAAGTTAATTGATGACTCCGTCCTAGTGCGCTGGACCACGTCTAATTATAAATACTATAAATGTGCCATTGGAAGTAATAAAAAATATAACAAGATACAGTGTTGAGTTCCGCCAATCTACACGCAATGTCCGATAAATTCGGTGAAAAGTGCTTTTGTTTATCTGCCTCTGCTTACTCTACTTTAGCGTGATACCGCGTGAAACGTGAACAACAACATTAAAAGAGAAATACATTTGCAAAATAACAATGTAGGGGGAGGTAAAAGCTTTTATAATTTTTATACACGCATATCTCATGAACTCTTATTTATTGTTCATAATAAATGACTGGCACATCTGGTATAGAAGCATACTTTCACAGCTAAACTATAACAAGTAATTAAATGAATCCATAGTAAGAGTTGTTCAGTAATATTAGCTTTTTTATTGACATTCAATGACTGTTTACTGGAAATGGAGAACGGAGTATCGTAACACTACAATGTCGCCAGGTACGTGCTGCAAGTTTCAATTACAATGGCACAAAGAAGTAGCATTGCAAAGGCCAGAAAGCCCACGCAAACAAAGTAACAGGCACTCAGTAGTATAGAACAAACTTACTCACTCAACTTCACGTTGTATCCTGTACATGGTAAGGTAGGCAGAGGGAACTTGGGAACTTAATGTTAAGGCACTCCGTTCGGTTTCCCACCTTCCGCGGAGGCATTGCGTGTTGAGTTGTGGAACTCAATGCCGCGTAACACAACAAGCGTCGAATTAAATAATAACTTATACTTTAATAATATAATAACCCCTGTACATGTGTCAACAATCGCTCTGTAACATGTAACATGCAAGTACACTTCGCTTTGACGTCAGTTATTGACAGATAGTCAATCTTGTTACTGGTAGTTATTATACGAGCTCCATTTTCACTGTTCTTGTAATTTTCTTTTAGATATATTACTTATATATTTATTTTTGGTTTAGTTCACACTGTATCGCACATATAATAGGGAAGGCAGAGTGAACTTGGTGTTAACTCTCCGTTCCCCTGGCACTTCCTAAATTTAAAGATTGCATTTTAAATGGCCTAACTTCTTCCTTCGTTGTGTGTAACTAACACAAATAAAGAAATATCGTTTATTTATTAGATGAGTGTAGCAAATAAAAAGCTAGAAAAAGAAGAATCTATCTTCTTAACTTGAACACTAGATGCCCAAGTTCCCTCTACCTACTCAATACAGCGCGAAACTAAATAAAAGAGTATACCATGTAATTTTCACCTAAGTGATTTTCTTGTATAAGTAAATATTATTGACGTGTGTTGTTGGTAATTTTGACATATGTCATACGAATATTGAATTTATTTCAATAATTGCATTTTATATGTACAAATGCCGTCTTTATACTGGAAAAACTAAGAAAAAATTGGTATTTATAAGAAAAATAATATCAAAATATTTATAGAAGACTGTATATACTCGTATGTACAGCAGAGGACTAATTACCCGATATGTTATTTTATAAATGATCCTATAGTATACATAGTATAGGTTACTTATTATGGTACACCATATGATTAAAAAATAAAAAAAAAGAAAGTGGGAAACGGGAAGTCTTAAGAAGGAATGAAGTGCCTTAAAATTAGGTTACCAGGTTCCCTCTGTCTGCCTTGTACGGAATACAGCTTAAAGCTAAATTCATTAAATTAAAGGCCTTTATTTCAGTAGTGATTTTGGGTACAAATAGGTGGGTAAATCAAAAACCACATCTAAGCCACTGCAAGCAAACTGCCCCAAGTACAGCGTGTGTGTACTGAAACTTCCATTAATAATAAGCTTTTGTCCTTTATATAAGTTATTACTTATGTGTATAAATTTCATATATTGAGACTGTCATGGCGCGGTGGGGTAGGGTCGGGCTGTAAACGCGTTGGTTGTGTTTCCTATTTACAATCAGGGATAGTATATTTTCGCGTTGCTATGATAACAAGATGAAGCATGGCGTTGATTTCCGCCACTCAATATGTCTAATGTGAAAGAGTGTTTTAACACTAAACTATCTTTGACTATTCAGTTACGCGCAAAAATGTGTGGAGCTGTTTTTTTTTAATACATAGTACGCACATATATAAAAATATTTGAGAACTTATAAAAAAAAATGTGAACAAAACATATTTACAGTAACCAGAGATATTCTAATCTACAGCTGTTATGAAATCCGTGTATTTGTTCACAGATGGCTCGCCTCGTTTGATTGTTTAGCATTTTTTTACGTCTTATGTTCTTTTTTATATAAAAATATTAAACTTCATTTACGTGCATATATGACATTTATTTTGTTAAAATATTTTTACAGAGGCCTGTCATGACGCAGCGGCACAACCGTGTGACTGTAACCGACAGGTTCTGGGGTCGATCCCCAGTCAAGGAAATGAAATATTTAATATTTTCAATTTAAATATTTAATGTTTCATTTCTTCGCTCTGGTAATAAGGCAAAGCGCGGCGTTAAGTTCCGCCACTCAACACGCAATGCCTCAAATTCTGCGGAAAGTGGGGAACGGAAGTGGAACGGAGTGTCCTAAGACTAGGTTCCCAAGTTCCCTCTGCCTACCCTGCTTTGTGCGGGATGCAGCGTGAAGCTAAATTACTCACTTTATGTTAAGATAATATGTTCCCCATTTTTTGGTAACATTGCTTCTACTCGTATGATGGCGGAACTTAATGTCACGTTAATATTATGGGACCGAAGAAATGAAATGATTACTTAATAGAAATCAAGCACAAACGAGAATAGCAATGTAAATGAATCTCAAGAAAAGAAAATGAAAATATGTATCAAGTATTATTATTCAAAATAACGTGTATTTATTGTGATGTCTCGTAAAAATCAGCGGCAGACATATTCAGTGATGCAATTACTCAGGACTCTGTAATACGTTACTGTCGTCCGCCTCTTGTTTGAAAATTTCTATGAGACGTTAAAAGTATTTACAGTTGGGAGTATCTTTTTAAGAATTTGAGAAGCTGTCACACTCTTTCCAGCATAGAGGTTGGTAGAGAGAACCTACGTAGTGTTAAGACATTCCGTTATCCACGAACTTCTCAACGTTTCCGGACATTGCGTGTTGGGTGACGGCACTTAAAGTCACCCTTTGTTTTGATACCAGAAAGAGGTATTGAAAATAATTTATTTCTCGAGTGGAAATCAAACCCACAACCACCGCGTCACACACTGTGCTACGCCACGATGGATGCGCTAATATAAATGTATAGAAAACTTTAAACTTTACTACTCTATAAATTGCAACAGTATTGTTATATTGTATTAAATATTTTTAGTGTATTGATAATTGTAATCTCATATCGAGATGTACGTATATTCATAAATGATACGTGTAAACTTAAAAGTTGCGTTTTATTCTTTAAGGCCAAAATTTTGATGTTATTGCTATAATTTGTTTTATATCAACAAACACTGAGTTTTCAGGTAGTAAGTTTTGGTAGGAAAAGTAACGATCCAAATATAGCTCGTATATTTTAACTTAACCTTGAGGATATTAGCCTAAAAGAAATCTAATTATAATAATAATATATCGGTGCCGCTATATTGTTAAGTAAAGATACTTTACATATTTATCATATGTCTGTTAAACTTGTAGTTTTATAAATTAATGTGAAAATAAGAAAAATATTTTAACGTGAAATGACGTGCGAGAGAATTTTGTTTTTTTATTGACCTCAAACAACCAAAGAAAACAAAAGAAACCCCTTCAAATCCCTGGACAATAATTTAAACGGCCAAAAATATTTTTTCATCAACGTTTTTCTCAATTACATCCTCTGGACGTGACTTAATTAGATCTAAGCTGGACTGTTTTCAGTATCGCCGATTTAGCTACTTCAGCTGCAGCATTGGTTGTTTCCCTTAGGATTTTGGGTGAATTTTACGAAAAATTCTTTTTAATGCAGTAGTTTTTAAAATATAGAAGTTTTGTTTCCTTTTAAGTAATAAAAAAATAGACTACTGGTGGCGCAGGTGCCCAAGCGTGCTACTTTAAGTTTCCAAGGTCCCTTGACCTACTACGGCATGTGCGGAATACACCCTGAGAAATAAAAGGTCATTTACCTACCTATTTATATTCTTTACTCCCAAGTTTTATTTTGATACAATAACTAAGAAGGGCGTTGATTGAAATTCTTACATTTTATTACATAGCTACGTAATATAAATTAAAATTTAAGTAAAACAGCTCGTAACAAAAAGTTGTTAACTTGCACCCTGAACAAATACTGTCTATATCATATATGAAAACAATTTTCTTTTGATATAACATACATTACAAAATTAATTATGCAAATGACATGTAAGCTAAAATAATTAATATTTAATCCCCAATCATCAAATATTATTGCAATATATTCGTACACGAGCTTACTGTTAATTTGTTAAATTTGTTTATAATTTTATATTATGTTCTTTATTATACAAAAATATATAACTACACTATTGAGGTCTGTCGAGGCGCAGCGGCACAAGCGTGTGACTTAAACGGCGACAGATTGTGGATTTGATCTCCACTCGAAAAAATGAAATATTTCATATTTTCAAATTAAATAAATAATTGATGCTTTCATTTCATCGTTCTGGTAACAAGTCAGAGCACGGCGTTGAGTTACGTCACCTAACTCACAACGCCTCAATTTTGGGCATAAATGGGAAAAGGAACTGAGTGTCTTAAGACTATACAGCGTGAAACTGAAAAAAATATTATATATATGTTCTTATTATTTCGTAGCGAGGGACGGATTTCAGAACGAGAATAGAAAAATAATTCATTCCTCAAGTGAAAATAAAACTTAGTACCATCACCTTATCAGTGAGTTCGTTCGTTATCATGATACGATTTTACATGAAGCTCTAGATTTAAGTTAATCTAAGTAACGTCATTCAAGTTTATGCATCTACTTCGTATAGCTCAGACCATCAAATTTAAATTATCTATAAAGAAATAGACCAACCAAAGAAAATCACTAAATGACAGGAAATCAAGATGATATTAGGTTACATGAGTGTCAAAGTGGTAGGGAGAGAAGTTCAGTAAGTTGTATTTTTATACAATTTCGTAACTAACAGTGTTGCCATTAATAATATACAAGTACAGTGTTGTAACAACACTGTTAAGTTAGTCAATAAAAATACAGTGTATTTATGTATTTTAGAGGCACAGAGTTGTTCATATAGTACCGGATGTGATAGTGCTGTAGTTCTCAATTACTGCACATATATACTTATATTGATATTTAAAAGTGTCGATAGTTTTCTGTCCCACTTTCGATATCTAATGCGTTTTTTCTAGTTTTGTCGTTTCGAATACAAGGTCTCGGGTTCTTTTCTTATTTAAGCTTCTGTTGCTGTTGTCTATATTACAGCAAGGTAAAGCTAGTGTAAGAAGCTCCGTACCTTACTTAAAAAATAAAATACTATCTGACTGTAAGCGCGACATGTTGCAGGTTCGATTCTTATTCGAGGAAATGAGATATTTAATATTTTTATTTCTTCACACTGATAACAATAGAAAGCGCGGAATTAAGTTCCGCCATTCAACACGCAATATCTTGAATTCGATGGGTAAAGGCAGTATGTTAATGAGAAAGGAGTCTTTCAACACTGGGTTCCCAAGTTGCGCATGCCGGATTTAGTGTCAAGCTAAAAAAACATGTCCGCTGACCATATAGCTCATATTATAACTCGATTTGAAAGCTTAACTACTGCGCACAGGAAGTTGCCACAGCTTTATTTACTTCATGAACACTGAACAGTGATGCCAACTTAAACATACGTTTAGAGCTTTGAGCTTCTTTTAAGTTTAAATAATTTTAGGATATTTTTTTAAATAAGTCTTGAAAATTAAGTTTTTCAGCATTATGCATATCTTATTCGGTATACCGTGCGGTGTTGAGTTCCGCAACAACATACAACGTCTCGAAAACTGAGTGGAAAAATGTAAGTTGGTATAAGAATAAGATATTTTTTTATACGGAGTAGCGCGACGGTTGTGGGTTGGGTTCCTGACTCGAATTATTTTTATTTACTCGGTCTGCTAATAAAACAAAGTACGTTAATAATATAAATTATTTTAAGTAATCACTAATATTAAACAAAAAATGAGAGAGTGTGTGAGAGGTTGTGGGTTCAATCCGCACGCATGTAATGTAACATTTCAAACAATTATACATAAATGAAAAAATATGTTTAATATTCATAAACTTCTACCATGCTCAGTCATTAAAATATGCATATACTTTTTCACTTCACGCTGGATCTCACATGTAGCAGCGACAAGGAAATCTGGTTTTCAGATACTCTTTTCTCATTAAGACTCTTTGTCACTTTTCTTCGAATTTTGTAGATGTTGAGTGGCGGAACTCAACGCCGCGTTACCTGTATGATGAAATTAAAATATAAAATATTTCATTTTTTCGAGTGGGGATCGAACCCACTACCTTAGCTCAATATAATACTGCCCTTACCAAAACGTTCTTACTATAAATATTCATATCATTCTACTTATATAAACACACATTTCAAGCCTTCCATAACGCTTTACAGGATTGCCGATTTGTAAACACATTGTCTTTGTCAGGAGACAAATTCCATGATTGATGAATTTTGTCTGAGAATAAATAAATCTATACTCGAGAAGATTATATTTATGTAATTATTTAAATATAAATAAGTAATACAATAGTATGAAAAAA
>DWMZ01006596.1:0-10241 GCA_018249855.1 Eueides tales michaeli | reverse complement strand
AAAAAAAATATGTATATATATATATATATATACACACACACACACACACACACACATATATATATATATATATATATATATATATATATATATATATATATATATATATATATATATATATAAGGCCAGTCGTGGGGCATGGACTCAAGTATAATGTAAACGAGACAGATAGTAGGTTCATCTTAAGTGATAATGTTATTAGAACAAGAAAGTCATTTAGTTTAGTAAATAAAATAGTATAATTTAAGCGGGCTCAGCCGCGAACGGTTCTTTCATATTGAAAAAAATTATTAAACAAATACTAAACAAAGTAGCGCATAAAGAGCTAGCTAAGACACATTTGTAGTCAAATCAGACGCATGTACAATAAAGTACAATAAAAGCTCATATTAAGTGGATGAAAGCTCTTGATGCATGACAACTTACGCTATTCTTATTTCATGCATTATTACGTTATTATTATGATATACGTATATAAAAAGGGGTCAGATATAATTTGTTTGCTTCATTCATGTTACGTCATCTATACTTAATTAATTTTATTTTTATTTGTACTAGAAGTGAACAGTACTTAATGCTTGTTCTGGCTAAGGGGCGGAAGCGTGCAACTGTAAGCTCGAGTTCACAGGTTGTGGGTTCAATATCCACTGGAGGAAATAAAATTATTTAAGGCCATGGAGGCACAATGGCAAAATGTGGTATGGATATTAAGTCGGTGGTTGTGATTTCAAACCACACTCAGAGGAAAAAAATATTTTCATTCTCCCGCTCTGGTAATAAGACAAAGCGCGGCGTAGAACACTGCCACTCAATACGCAATCATTTCGTGGAAAATGGGAAACGGAACGTGTCTTAATAAGAACGGAGTGTTTTAAAAATAGGTTCCCAAATTCCCTCTGCCTACCTACCATACCACGTGTAGAATACAGTCTGAATCTGAAAATAAAAAAGTGAACAGTACTAATTTTCGAAAACGCCCTAACTTCTGCAGTACAAATAATTTAGTCCTTATACGTAAAATTAACAGAGTTAAAAAACAGTTTTATCCTTTTTTCTGGAAAGTTGGGTCAGCAAAGGTTACTGCCTGCCTAAAAATCGAGACAATGTGAAATGAGTGGCAGAACTGAACGCCGCTCTTTGTCTTGTTATGAAAATTGTGATAAAATGAAATTAATTTATTCCTGAGCGAAAATTGACACCACTAACATCGTTTTTACACCCATACGCTGTGCCACTGCGCCTCGATGGCCTCAAATAAATATGAATATATATTATACATTCAGAAAAGTCTCTAAAATAACCTGTCTGTCTGTCCATTTCATCCTGTCGCAGATTTAAGTCTATGCAAATGAGGTCTTACTTACTTTGTGCAGGCATCTCATTTTATATGCAAGGATTTTTGTTTGTTGATTTTAGGATATCCTTTGGTGGAAAGTCCTTTAAAAATGAATAGAGGTTCCTAAAAAACACTCGACACTGGCTCGGTTTGGCAGTTCTGTTTAAAAATTGAGATATTCAGGCTATATTTGTGTTGTGACACTTCAACGTCAAAATATACATGGAAAATACGTAGTATAGAGACGTTGTGGCGAAAGCGTGCGATTGCAAATGCAGCGGTTTTAGGTTAGAATCATACTCGGAGGAGTCGAATATTCAATACTTTTATTTCCTCACTCTGGTAACAAGGTAAAGCAGGGCGTTGAGTTCCGCCACGCAATACCTAAAAATCCTGCGGAGAGTGGAGAATGCAAGCATCTAATGGGAACAAAGCGTGTTCAAATGAACTACCCAGGTTGCCTCCGCCATATTTGAGATAGAGTACGAAATTAAAAAAAAATTGAAACTCCTACTATTAAATATTTTATAAAAAAGTGAGAGAGAGTGAGACCTCAGTTGACTTTCGAAAACACAGTGTCTACAATACCGGAGGAACGTCACGCAAAAACCATGGGGTCCGCCGAGGTTCCGACGAGGCGAAAGAGGTATGCCGAGACCGTGACGTTTAGCGTCACTTCCTACCCCGCTAGGGATAAAGCGTGAATTTAAGTAACGAAGGAATATTCATTTTTAATTAACGAAACAAACAACGATCTTCTAAACCAATAAAAAATCAACGATCAATAATTGAACACAGTGACGTAACGACAAACATAACAGATGCTATCAATCAATACAAACAAATTATAATCAAGCATACCGCATGGTAGTATGCAAATAAATTTACTATATAAATAATATTAAAAAAAAAATAAAAGATTTTTAAGTTAAACGGTTTTATTATAAACAGTAAAATTTCGCAGATAAATACTCGTATACTAAAAACTAAAAAAATAATTTAATGGATACAGTCATGGGTGCCAATATGTATAGGTACAACATATGCATTGCTAAAATAAAATCGTGGGGCATGTCCTGAACTGTACTTACTACAGAAACTAACTAACTGTACTTACTAAAGAAGTAACTTATAAATATTCGTTGTAAAGAATCACACCACACTATTTATAATAAAAATGAATTTTACATTTTACCTTATTCTATTTGACGATTGTAGCTATAGCATTGTATTCTACTTAATAAGCCCTTTCATATGATACTCATATTGATGGGATTGAAAGAAACCAAGATGTCCGCCATCTTGTAGCGGCGGCCATCTTAGATTCACAATAATATTGAATATGGATTATTGTATTGTCACCAAAATCAAAGGCATATAACAAATTTCAGATTAATCGGTTAACGGTAAGGTAGGGTTAAATTTCAATTACTTAATTTGACCCAGACAAATAAAGGGGGTGAGCTAAAAGAAAATCATTTAATAAAAAGGCATATATTTTAATATACATCACCAATTGCAATTTTAATTTTTTAATTTTTTAAATATTTTCTCTACGCGCTCCCTGCGCATGGCGTGACAGGTTAGGCAGAAAAAATCTGTAAAACCTACTGGTCGATTTCAACAAATTGGAACAAATGGAATATTTAATATTTTCAAATTAAATATTTAATGTTTTCATTTCTTCGCTTTGGTAATAAGGCAAAGCGTGGCGTTGAGTTCCGCCACTCAACACGCAATGCCTCAATTTTCTCAGGGTAGGTTCCCAAGTTCCCTCTGCCTACCCTGCCATGTGCGGGTAGGCAAGGGGAACGTTAGGCTAAAAAACCAAAAAAAAAATCTAAACACTCGTTACAATTTATAGCTATAAGGGCACAGCGATAACACAGTGCCAGGGGACGTGAGTGGACTTTAAATATTTGCAATAAAACAAACTTGTTACTCTATTGTTCCGTATAGTAATAAATAATGTTTTATCAAATTTTAGCCAATCATATAGAATTTTTTAATACTCTGTAATTATATATTCATAGAATTCTTTTGGCTCTTTTTTATTAATGCCTAAAAACTGTAAATGTATTTAATTAAATAAAATATTATTTCTATTTTATGATGAAATAAGGGTTAAGACTAAGGCTGAGGCCTGTCGTCGCTCAGGGGCTCCAGCTTGTGAGTTTGATCACTCGAAGAAATGAAATATTTAATGCTATAATTTTTCGGTCTGGTAGTAGCAAGGCTAAGCGCACAATTGGGTTTATGATACGTGGCACTCACAATACCTCAAATTCGGCGTAAAGTGGGAAATGGAAATGACTATCTTGACACTAGGTTCCCAATTTCCCTCTGCCTATCCTGCAATGTGTGGGATTCTCCCGATTGCAAAGAAAACTAATAATATTCAGGTTACAATCAGAATTGTATTGTTGCACCGCAAATGCCAATAAAATTTTCTATTATTATTATTTCTTATTGAGGTTCCCTCTGTATCCCGCAGGGGGAACCCAGTGTTAAGACACTCTGTTCCCATTAAACCACATCCGTTCTCCACTTACCGTCCAATTGAGGTATTTTCGTAAGTAACGGAATTTAACGCCGCACTTTCGCCTCGTAATTAAGCGTGGAAATTAACAAGGATTTTTTCATATTAATATACAAACAACACACAATATTAAATATCCAAGATTCCAAGCTGAACTCCAAAGCTCGCTATATTCATTTTGTGCAAGCGTAGAGCTTTTAAAGGTAATAGACAGTATAAGAGATTAAAAGTAACAACAAGTAGAAAAACAACTTTGTCGGCATCCCTTTAAAACGGTGCATTTGTAAAAAAAAATGGGACGGACATTTTGGACAATTTACGGCCGATTAGTTTCTATATTGATGTCGAATTTTTAAGATATTACGCGTAAGTGGAGGATTTCAACTCCGCGATTTGTCTTGTTATGAGAGCGAGGAAATGAGCAACAAAACCAAAACTGGATCCGCCTCTCTCTCGGTTTAAGGACTTTTACTGCGCCACAACTAACCTTACATTAAGATATATTTATTAAAAAAAAAATTAGGTAAGTCTAGAATGTAAAATGATGGATTTACCAGACGTTTTTAGTATGATTCTCTATGAAATTAGTTTTTTTTTTATATATTTACGTTTGTAAACGTGATTCATACCCTTTTTTAAGTTTTTCCAAAATTATCACCTTAATTGTATATTGTTTTTGTGCATAATTAATCTGGAGAGTGAAAAGTGACATAAAAGAAGTGTCCAGACGGGAACAAAATATCTTAACACTAAGTTCCCAGTTTACCTCTACCTATCCTACTATGTATCCAATATAGTAAAATTAAAAAAGAAAAACAAATAACAAAAATGTAATTTTGTATTTTTTTAAAGTCATATTAGAACGCACTACCAACCATCCAAAAACGCAACCACTGAACTGCAACGCGAAATATCAAGAGAGATTAAACTACTTAGTTATACTTTAAGCGTTATTTAATATAACACTATACTGCTTCCACCGTTAGCGAGGCAATTATGTAAACGGCTGAGAAGGAAATTACCTTATGTTAACATAAACAAACTACCTCCTTGGATTTTATGCACTTTCTTAGGGGATTTTACGTTTGATTATATTGTAGCTTATAATATAATATTTTCAAAAGAAAAGAAAATATATTGAAGCCTGTCGTAGCGCAGTTTGTGTACAAGAGTGTCTATTATATATGTATGTATATTGCCTGTGAATTTCATTCCCACCCAAGGAAATGAAAAAGAAGAAAAAAGATTTCTTCGCTTTGGTAACAAGGCAATGCGCGGAGTTGAGTTCTGCAACCTAACACGCAATGCCTAAAATTAGGCGGAAGGTTGGAAACGGAAGTGCTTTAATGGGAACAGATGGGAGAGGATTCAGCGTGAAGCTAAAAAAAACTATTGCAAAAGTATGATAAATTTAAAGGTTTCCATCGACATGGCTTTGCTCTTTAAAGAAATTAAGAATATGTAAAGTATGAATATGTAAAAACGTCGTAAAGAAAAAATACGTAAAAACGACGCAAACGAGACGTGATTGACGTGACAGCGACCTATGAGGTTCTAAACGCATTTAAATTATTTTTAATTATTTTAAAAATATCCTGTTTAGTAGGGGAAGTCAACGCTGTTTGTTATTCTTACTATGACATAAGAAGTGAAAATATTTGACAAAATTTCCCCTCTTCTGGAATCGAATCTACAACCGTTGTTTACAGACCATGTGCAGGATACAGAATACAGGAAGGAGTTAAGCGCTGTATCAACGAAACCTAGCCATATTCATGTAAAACAATAATGGAAAATGTCAACAAAAGGATGCGTATATGCTAGCAAAGTCGTGGAGGCCATTTACCAAATATGCTATTCCATACACAATCCTATACTGTATACTAAATAAACCAATAAAAAAGTTACCATCTTCAATTATAAACCTGTGTTTTCTATCAAAATTACTTCTTGCGTGAATTTTGGAACACACTTTATAAAGAAATCGTTAAAGCATTTTTTTAAGCAAACCGTCTTATAGTATTATTTTAATATAGTGAGTTCAAATCTAATACAGGGTACGACTTATTTAGTGTCCACTTTACCTATCTATATTTAAAAAAAAGTTGAATAACAACGCAAGAAAATGTTTTTTTTTCCGTAATTCATTCCTCCAAAAGGGAATTGACCTCCTTACCACTCCGATAACAGGCACACGACACCACCTTTTGGAAAATCAATAATAACGTCATAAAGACACTTCACACATTTAGTTTTTTAAATATAAAAACAAGCGAGGAAAATATAAATATTAAAAAATTAATTACCTCGTTTGGGCATCAAACCCACAACTTATCGCATTTACAACCAAGCATTCGAGTATCTACTCGTAGATCAATATCAAAAGATCCTTCAACAAAATTATTTCAATAATATATTAAAATTACTAAATCAAGCCAACAAAATCACACAAAATTAATATTCATAATAAATTAAAAGAACAATACAAAAAAAGAAATGCCAAAATGTATGAAAATAATAACATTATTCGCGTGATATATATCCATTAATAAAGCTATACAACTAAGAGAATTAACTCTAAATACGTAATAAAAAGTACTATACTTAATTCAGCTTGAATACAAACAAAATTAATAGGTCCATACAAAACGTTACAACTTAGTTAAGACAGATATTTTACTGTGTTAAGTGGCGGAAGTAAACGCCGCGATTTGTTTGCATTACAATACAAGATTATGTCAAGAATTTGAATTTAATTACTAGCTTATTTTATTACGTGTTTCCCACTTTCGTCCAAATTCTCTAAGCATTGCGTGTTGAGTTGCGGAGCTCAACGCCGTGACTTGTCACCTTGGCTTAGCTTCACGCTATATCCCTAGCGGGGTAGACAGAGAGAACGGAGCGCCAAACGCTACGGTCTCAGCATACCACTTTCGCCTCGTCCACTGTCACCAACCTCTTCATACATGCCCTTCGGTGGTTTCTCACGCTTCTTACGAGACCCTCCTCCAGTATCGTAGATACTGTGTTTTTGGAGATCAACCGAGGCCTCCCCCTCCCTATCTTACCACTCTTGCCTCCTTGGCAATGAAATAATAATACTTTAATTAACCTATTTAATATCAATTAAATATAAATTTTCATGTTGAATCACTCTAAAAAAGTTAAATGGCTACGAAACGGTCATTTAAGCACTATAAGATAGTGTAAACAAAGTTAACCATCGTTACGTTGAAGCCCGCTTTGAAGTTATTTACTATGGACACCGGAGGTGAGCCACCTCCATACATTGAAATTGCAAATATTTGACCAACGAACGCATGCACTCGGGTTCAGATGGAAGACCGCTTTAGATTTTTCACTATCAACTATTTTTCACGTTTTGTATAGAAAAAAAATTGAATTTCCTTAATCTTTTTTTCGGATTCACGCAATATCCCGCACGTGACAGGGTACGCAGAGAAAGCCTAGTGTTAAAACACTCCCCAATTTCCGCCAGTTTTAAAGCATTGAGTGTTGAGTGGCGGAACTAAACGCCGCGCTTTGCTTTGTTACCAGAGCGACGAACTGAAAATATTCAATATTTCATTTAAAAATATTCAATAATTAATTTCTTGCATATGGCACGGTAAAAAAAACCAATGATACAAGACACTCCGTTCTCCATTTTCATATCAATTTTCGAGTTTACATATTGAGAGGCGAAACTAAACACTATGCTACATCTTCTTACCAGAGCGAATAATTGAGAATAATTCATTCCAACGAGTAGAAACCCTGAACATTACCATTTATAAACTGAATTTCTTCTTTCTTTGTCCTCCTTTCTTTGTTCATTTTTCACTATACATAAACAATGATGATGATTTCCAAGAATATTCATTTGGCAAAAGAGAATGCTATTTATTATATATATTAGAACATTACTTGCAATGTTATCAAAAGACAACAGAAAATGAAAAAAAAAATCTTTATTAATCCATGCTCAATATATAAACAAATCTTAATACTTTCTTGATTTCTCTCAGTCCACTTTAAACTAAAAAAAGTATTAGAATTAAACACATTTCTTTCATATACAAAATGTATAGAGATTTTGTTGATGAAATATTCACACAGTGCTAAATGTTCCGATGACCATTGTCTCCTTTATCAACTCGCTCGCTTGGAACATCACACCCATATTAAATGTACGGTAAAGGGACAGGCAGACCTGTACTTTTGTGAAATAAAAATATCATAAATTCGCTAACATTTTTTTAATTTTTTTCATTATTTTACTATAAAAGTCTTTTGTGTGGTTTAATAAAATGATTTGGAAACCATAAACAAAGAAGCATAACGTAAAAAAGAAGGTACAATAGATACAATTACATATCGTATGTACATGTAGCAATAATTACACTATGGTCCGTCAGCTATTTAATCTGGGATTAAAAACTAAAACAAGATTCATTAGTAATCTATTTATATAAATTACAGAAGGTAATTAAAAAAGAGTATCTTAACTAGACTATCTTCGCCAATATCGTAATAGAGAGAGAGAGAGAGACAGAGAGAAAAACAGAGAGAGAGTGAGAGACACAGGGAGATAGAGACAAAAACAGAGAGAGAGAGAGGGACAGAGAGAGAGACAGAGAGAGAGTGTGTCTCAAAAATCTCAAAAATTCCTCTAAAAAAAAACAGAAACATTAAAAAAAAGAAAATACAAAACAAAAAAAAACACCATCTTGTTCATAAATGAGACAATAAAAACGAGTAATTTTCTGCATTTTCTCACAAAAAAAAAACCCCGTTAACATCCGGTTAAACATTACACGGCGGAAGCGTTGAAACGGTTCTTTTGTGTGAACGGTGTCGCGGCCGCTCTGACCGCGGCGTGATTTGTCGTCTTCAGAGGGAATTGCGTACATAAATATTTATTAGACGCTTTATGGACGTTGAAACGACGTTTACTGATGATATTTTTGTATAATCACTGTTTAGCTTGTGATGTTTATATTTTAATTGAATTAAAAATAATAATTTAAAAATTATTTCGTATATTGGTGATTTGTCTTAGAAAAGTTACCAGAATGTAAATGTGCAAAATATGTACAAATCAAGAGTTAAAGATATTTCTAGAGCTAGACCCTGAATTCATTAAGAACATCTCTACTAATTCAGGATTCACGAAATTTCCTTTGTTTGCCTTGTCAAATTTTATGGAAAAGCTGTATGGTGTTTTAAAATATAATGAGGAAACTTGAAAAAGACCCAATTTCTCATATTTTGTCAAATATATATATATGTATACATATAGTAATATTTTTTATAACTTCACGTAATATTTAAAATTTACTAGTATTTAAAACTGTAGATTGACACGACAATAAAGTATTTTATTTTATTGTTACATTCTATATGTCAAAATATTTCCATTCAATTAACCGTATTTCATGACTTTCGAATAAGCTTACAAAATTCGATGTACTTCTGACTTATGTAGATAATTAAACTCCTATATTATTATTATTTTAAATATTCTAGAACACTCAGACCCCTTGGGATCCTCAGGGATCCTTGGGAACATCAAGTCTTCTTTGTGAACCTAGGAACCTCGGGGAACCTGCACTGATTGCAAGCATTAAATGTCAGACACAGACTAACGGTTACTCAATGAGAAGTCACTAATAGGCAACGCATTGAAGTCGATGAGTTGTTTGCATACATACAAACATGACATATATTATTATAATATAGAATAGTGTTTTTCTAAATGCACTTACTTATAAAATCATTATATTTTTATAAAAATATTATTTTTTTATATATTATATATATAGATATTTGAATTAATTACCATTTATAATATTCTTAGAACTAGTTTGACTTTATAATCATTTTTATTTCAGCTTCACAAATAATCCTACAGAGTACAGGATACGCTAAGGTAACGTGGGCACTAAGTGTTAAGGCACTCGGTTCCCATTAAAACACCTCCCACTTTCCACCAAACCTGATGCATAGCTTATTGAGAGGCGGAACTAAACGCCGCACTTTGCCTTATTACGAAAGCTCATAAATAAAAAAAATATAATATATATAATATACATAATATACTCAAGTAGGTTAGATACCTATTTGAGAATATTAAATATTACATATTTTTTTTTATTTCTCAGCTGCAGCCGTAATAAGGCAAAGTGCGGCGTTTAATTTCGCCTGTCAATAAGCATACCCACAATATATCGTGTTTCCATCCACCTTATCCACTCACCCAGATCTAAACGGCCAATCATTTGTCAACATTATAAACACATAAACATAAATAGCACGTATAATAATCGTCTGTATAACACTCATAAATATTTATATCGCTCCCTA
>DWMZ01006595.1:0-10242 GCA_018249855.1 Eueides tales michaeli | reverse complement strand
CACATTCAGTTAAAAATTCTGTGTTGTAATGAACATGACATAAACTATTGAATATTAATCACATGCATGACGAACTTTATATGAACGGCCCCGGCTTGCAATATTTCCGCTTATTTATCGAGGCTTTCACATTGGATTTTATAATCTATATCAATTTCGGGCTAATACGATTATAGCGATCATTTTTAAATATGCCAGTATGTATGTGTCTAAATTGTGTTTATTTTATTTACTAAAGGCCCGCCCACGCCTTTCGATCGAGTATGGTACGGGATGCTCCTTACGAAGCTTCCATCTTACGGCGCGAAAATTTATGCTAGTGACGAATGACATGTCAGAGTACTCTAATATAAATTGCTATGCAGCTGTATACTCCGACAGTGAAAGTTTTTCTCGGGAAAATGTTGACCAGTGCTGAAATCAACCTATGTCTTCTGTTGAGGCATCCCTCGAGAATGTTGGAGACCCAATGGTCTGTGAGGAGCTTGATACTTTGGCTTTGCGTAGAGACGTATCCTCGATGTGCATTCTCTACTGCATTTGTCACGGAGGGATTTCTGGAGAACTATTTGACGTGGTACCTGCCGCCGAATTTTCCAACCGCACAGTAATTCTCAAGTTAAAATATAATCCTCGTGTATACGCGGTACTCCACTACTGAGCGATTTCGTAGGAAATTCCTTCCACGCGCTACACATCTGAGGAATGGCCTACCTTTAGCAATATTTTTAGTCCGATACGACGTGTGTTCCTTCAAAAAGTGCGTTTATCTCCACTTTGAATACAGGTAACGCACCTCCCTACACGGGCAAATAAAATATTTAATATTTTCTGTTTAAGTTTTGTATTTAATTTTTATTTTTTTTACCCTGGTAATAAAACAAAGTAAAAAATGCCTCAATTTCGGCGAAAAGTGAGAAACGGAACGGAGCGGTTTGTCTTAACACTATGTTTCCAAGTTCCCTCGGCAAATTCTCCCACATGTGAAATACAGCGTAAAGCAGAAAAATATTTTATTTTTAGTAAATAAAAATTAGGTTAGTATATTTGTACTGTTTTAAAAAAATATGATTGTTTTTATTTTGGGATAGAAAATAAAATTAAAATATATCAGGGCGGTAGGTGTGCGGTGAATGCAGTAAATCGCAATACTACGTAAATCACAATACTACGGGAAATCGGGTATGAAACGTAGTGTACATGTTACTCCACATCTTCCAGTTTCAAGTGAAAGTCTCATTAAAATCCTTGTAGCGGTTGAGGAAATCTGGACAAACAAAAAAATATAAATATGTTGTGTGATTATGTCATTTATTATTATATATTGTCTTACTAATATGGTCGTTTTATCATTTGAATACGGAATCCAGACAACTAAAACTGAAGGAGTGTTTAAATTTACACTTAATTAATTAAGCAAACGAATGCCATACCAAAGAATTATAATAAAATATACAAAATAGCTTTTCTAGTCACTATTTGTATACCAAATAAGTATAAAATGTATAGTGGACGTGGTAAGTAATAAAAAGTCTAACATCACAGTTAGCATTACAATTCAAGTTCAGTTTAAAATACATGTAGTAAACCTTAAATACATGACAGTAAACCTTAAATACATGTAGTAAATCATAACTACACACGATATGGTTACGAAATTGAAACATAAAATATAAAGAAGAACACAGTTAACATAAATGTGGAAAGAAATAATAAAAAACACAAAAGAACGACGGCCTTTATTCAATAAACTAAATGCGAAAACGTAAAAAATAAATATAAATTCCGTTTCTCATGGTATTGATGAAGGATGAATAAAGTAGAATATTTACTTGCATAAAAGACATATTATTAAATATACTACTTACTTGCGCATGTTGAGCTCCGCCATTCGGACACGCAATATCTCAAATTCAGCGAAAAGTGGGACGGACTGTCTTAGCACTAGGATTTTAAGTTCCCTCTACCTACCCTGACAAGTGAAAGAAAAAGCTGAAAATAAAATTAAATAAACGAGGCCAATAGGGACGCAGGGGAACATGCGTGGTAATGTAAACGTGACCGGTTATGGGTTCGATTCTGACTTCGGCTTTGGTAACGAGGTAACGGTAACTTTGGTAATGATATATTCATTACCAATAAAAAATAGTACTTTTGGTAACGGTAATTTTGGTAAAGAATAGTACTTCCCCACAAACTTTACAAACTTGATATATTTAAAACACATCTATCATATAAAAACTTGCATTGCAGACAGCATTAGATTATATAAAGATTAAAGTAAAATATGTGAAACTAGAACAAAATCATTCTGATTATATTCAGCGTGATGTATGGAACTCGTGATTAATCCTCGAAGCTGAAATTACGTCATTTTAGATATCGCCGGGCTTTTTTAGACCTGAATGAGCCCGAAAATTACCAACATTTATTTGAACTGTTCCAAATGGAAGCTAATAAGGTACTTGGAATACGTTTTTCGAAATGTTTTGTTTGAGAAAATGTATGATAAAACCTTCATTGGAAAATCTGATTATTAACAAAGATAGAATTCTAGATTCTATAGAATTATTGTTAGAGTAACGTAATAAAAATCATTGGTGTAATGCTTAATTTATCGTGCGCTGCGTACACCGTTGAAGCTGTGCAAAAATAATCTATGACAGAACTGTTTATCTTTAAATGTCATAAAATTCCACGTGTGCATTTGTATTTCTCTTAAGAACAAACTACACGATACATAAAAATAAGTTTTATGATTACAAAAACAAGGATTATGTTCAAAGTTATTTTAAGCAACACAGTATTGCTCCTTATCTAATTAAATATTAGTTAGTTAGTTACATACGTAGTGCGTTTTATGAATATTATAGTTGCCTTTTACGGCATATCAAAATATGGATATTTTAGAAGATATCACAGTTTTAAAATATGAAAGCAGGAAATAAAAAAATATTTTAGAATATTTATTTTAGAAAAATGTTAAAAATATAATTTCCTCGAGTGGGAATCGAACCCACGACCTGTTGCGTTAGATAGTTTAGTATGTGATTGTTTTTTCAGTTGTCATATGAGAAAGACAAAATAACAATAAAAAGAGGGAGTTGATTAGATTTTTAAAGAAAACAATTGGTTTTTACTAGACAAGCCGGTTATGTACAATGACTCTCAGAGCGGACGCGCTCAAGTGCCATTTAAAATCCCCTTGTTTAGAAAGTGTGTAAAATTGCTGACTTTCTGATAACCGTTGATAACATTTTAGTATGCTTAATACAGATTTATAATTATTGTTATTATTTATTTCGCTAATCGAGCTATTGACCATACAATATATGGATTTTCAAAGCCTCCAAGCCAAGCTAAGTTTATATTATTTATAACGTTGAATTACTTTTCATTACAATGAGAACTTGCAATATATATACAGAAATAGAATATATAATTACAATTAACTTCATATAAAATGACTGCATACGCCCGCAAACCTAACTTTATCAACTTTTATTTGTTGTTCTTCCCTTTGGTTTTGAAATTGGTACGAAACTCTCCTTCTACGGATATACTTTTTTATTAAATTACCTTTTTTTTCATTCAACAACATTGTTCTGTTCTCACCAAATGTTTTTTTGTATTTTTGTACTAAAGTATAACAAATCTATATAAATGTACAGTGTAGTCAACATCGTTTTTTATATTTTTTTATTAATTTTTTGAAGAAACTCTTTATACAACTCTGTAGTGTTGTCTAAATTGTAGAATTCTGTTTAATGAAGTTACTTAACTTTTTGTCTCACTACTTAATATTTGCCTTGAGCGTGAACATTGTAATCTATAGAAATATAGATAAATAAGAAAGAGATTAAGAAGTAAATGTATAAAAGATTTTATAGACAAAAAATATTTTGTTCACTATTATCACCACTCGAATGCTTTTAAATCGAGTATATAAACTCGATTATTTTAAAATTATAATCTCATTAGGTAATTAATTTAACTTTACTAATAAATGTATTAGAAGTAATAAATACCAAATACGTAAAAACTAAAATTATATTAAACGAAAGTCGTGGTGAAAGAGTGCCGACTACGAAACATACGCACTGGCGGAACTCAACGCTGCGCTCTGCCGCCGCCGTCTGTGTGTATTGACATCAGACGATTTGCCGCTAAGTTTTTAAACAATATTGAAATTTATGATAAACACTTTCTATTTACACATTGCACTTTAAAGATGTCTTCCTACTAATTTAGTTTACACTTCGTGCCAAATTACTAAAGATAATACTACTTAAAGAGCACTACCTAAAACAATATTCTTAATCTATCTATATTATATATTCCATATATTATTTGTATGTATGTGTGTGTGTGTTTTATTTATTTATTTTTTTTTAATGTATAGTTTTGTTATTATTTATGTTATTATGTATATTATATATGATATATTTATATGTGTGTACGTACGTATGTATGTATGTATATATGTATCTAATTATGTATGTATGAACATGTATAGTTATGTGTATTTTATTATATGTATGTATAATAAGTGAAGTAATACTTTTTGCGCCTTACCTCAATGTACTTTGCCTAAATCCTGTATTTTTAATGGTTGCCTGTAAGAGATCACTTGTAGTGATAAGGCCGCCATTGCACATAATATGTTAATTTTTTTCTGCCCAATTCTGGAGATATTGCTTGTTAATTGGCGAAACTCTCCTTCAATAAGATAAACTTTATAAGAGAATATTGTCCTTAAACTGTCTGTGTTAGAACTAGCAATCTTTATATATAAAAATGAATGTTTGTCTGTATGTCATCGATGAACTCAAAAAGTACTGGACCGATTATTATGAAAATTGGTATATGCATGTATTTTTTCACGGAGAAGGTTTGTAAAATACGCTCATTGATGCGACTCGCCACCAGATGGCTCTGCAGAGTAGCAACTTCTGCCCCATTCAACTGATTGTCATGAAAATTAGTATGACCATGTATTTTCACACAGAGGAAACGAATATGACATATTTATAGATGTAACTCATCACCAGGCGGCGCTGCAGAGTTGCAACTTTTGCCCCGTTCAACCGATTGTCATACAAATCAGTATGACCATGTATTTTTACACAGAGGAAACGAATATGACATGTTCATAGATGCAACTTACCACCAGGTGGCGCTGCAGAGTAGCAACTTCTCCCCCGTTCAACCGATTGTCTTGATAATCAGTATAGTGATGTATTTTTAATGGTTAAGATTAATATGATATTCGTATTACGGAAGATACCACCTAGCGCCTGCATGTATCAAGTTCAATACTGATTAATACATATCTATACGAATTCGTATTAATATAAGTTCGAAAAATATTTTTTTAGTGCGATAAGTTAAGTAAAACTATAATATTTTTTTTGACATCTTCTCTTACTCTTCTTCTCTATATCTTATCGCCTTCTATTCTCTCCTCTATCTTTATAAAAATGATTGTTTACCTAAATATCTTTTCGAAAATCGTAAACTATGTATTTTATTATAAGATGATGTCATTCTAATGAATTTCATATATTGTCGTTACAGTTCTGGCTACTATGAATTGAAACAAAAAAAGTAAATGAAATGACATCGACAATTGTGTCTCGATTCAAAATGTCATCCATTACACGCCGCTGAGACCCGTTTGTCTGAATCGTCTGAACAACGGGAAGTAAAGTTATAAACTGATCGAATACGTACTAATCAGACTTCTGAGACAATTTGAATCTTAGTGCATTTCATTATGACATTAATAATGATTATAGTCTTTATTCATATGTTGTCATTGGAAAAATGGATAAAATTTGCACGTATTTTAGTGCACTCAAATTTAAAAATGCAACACCTGGAATGTGCTGCACCAGTGGAAAAGTTAAGCTAACCAGAATTAGAATCGCCACCAGAAACACTGTTAACGTTTCTATCTGGTGTTACACATGTGTCGAAGCATTTCTTAGAAAACATTCGTAAGTACAATTTATGTTTCCAAATGACATTGTTCGGTTCAACAAACATGAACGTGCGCGAAAATTAAAAATTGGCAATTAAAAAAGACAAAATTATCATCGTGCCAGATCAGTTCTACCATTGCTAGATGCAGATCACAAGTTTATTCAAATTTATTATATGGCAAACAGTGATGAACAAATTGAACAACGATGTCATTACAATGCGGGCACTAGACGAGAAATAGTGGCTGCGTTACAAGGCCTTTTGGATCAACAAAATGAATTAGTTATGTTGTTCAAAACTCCCTCTCAACGAATGCCAGCCGATGACTACGCAGTTGTGATTCGAGCAGACAAAAGACCCGATTGCCAACACGAGAGACAGTTCAATGCACCTACAATCGATGAAGTGGCGATCGTTATAGTTGGCGAAGAATTTAAATCACGCGACATAATTCTTCATCGCAGAAGTGGTGATATTCAAAGAGTCTCCGAAACTCATCTTTCATACGACGGATTGAAGTATCCGATTCTATTTTAGAGAGGAAATGATGGATATCATTTTAACATCAAAATGAGACGTCCACAAACAGTGAGGAAACGAATAAGAAAGTCAGTGTCATGAATTATTATTCGTATAGGTTGATGATTTTTCAAAACGGTATGGTTCTGAGAACCATATTTTGAAATGTAGACAGTTGTTCCATCAATATATCGTCGACATATACGTAAAGATTGAAACCGGAGGGGTCCTTTATATCCGATTGAATCAAATCGCGTTGCGTTCTGAAGAGTACATTCATTTACGAGACGTAATCTTTAATGACGGTAACGTCAATCCAAACGAATTTGGAGTCCACGGTACATGCATCAATATGCTTAAGATACGATGACATACATTCGCGCACATGGTCGTCCAGAATTGTTCGTCACCTTCACATGCAATCCAACATGGCATGAAATTAAAAAACTTCTATTAGTTGGACAATCATCTTCGGATCGTCATGACATTACCGTACGCATATTTGAACAAAAAATGAAGTGTTTGATGGATTTTATTATCAAACATCATGTTTTTGGAGAAACACGCTGCTGGATGTATTCCATTGAATGGCAGAAAAGAGGATTGATTTGGTTGATCAACAAAATTATGCCAGATCAAATTGATCAAATCATCTCAGCAGATATACCAGATAAGACCATTGATCCAGATTTATTCGACATCGTCACAAAAAATATGATCCATGGCCCATGTGGCGCATTCAACAACATTTCACCATGCAAGTCTGATAGAAAATGCACGAAACGATATCCAAGAAAATTGGTTTCAAATACCATCACTGGCCATGACGGATATCCACTGTATCGTCGACGATCAGTTGAGGATGGTATCAAATCCGTTATTCTGAAAGTACAATGATATTGAAGTAGACAATCGTTGGATGTGCCATTTTTACCATTGCTTTCAAAGATGTGCCATTTTTACCATTGCTTTCAAAGACCTTCAAAGCACACATTAATGTTGAGTATTGTGATTCAATAAAGTCGATTAAATATATTTGAATATATGTCAACAAAGGAATCGACATGACAGTGTTCGGAGTAGAAAATGATATCCAACAGTAGTACACTTGGCGGTGCATCTTGAGAATGGTCAGCGCGTTTCTACACGTGGAATGCATAGACTAAAAAGTTTCAAAGTCACAAACAAGGTAAACCAGTTGAAGGATATCCCAATTTATATTCCAGTGATGTCGTCGTCTTTGTCGTCGTGATTGGGTCTTCTATACACTACACTGTTTATCCGAACAATACAGAATGCTTCTATCTAAGATTGCTGTTAATCAATACACGTGGACCAAAATCCTTTCAAGATTTAAGAACAGTCAACGGTCAGCTTTGCGGCACTTATCGCCAAGCTTGCCAAGAACTAAATCTTCTTGAGAATGATACACATCGGGACATTGCACTAGCTGATGCACTGAATAGTGCTTGACAACCTGCTCAAAATCCAGACATTCAATTCACACCAAACGTGAATAATGAGGCATTGATTTTGATTGAAGACATATGTTTGACAATCGCTAACAAGGCACTGGTGCAACTGAAAATGCCTGCATCAAACCGAGCTACAAACAACCTTTTCGATCGTGATTTGCAGCGAGAAACACACTATGATTCTAACTCCAAAAATTTTGGCAACCATACGATCACAAAATAATATTGCACTGGCTATTGCATCATCTGGAATTGTGGCAACTCTTTCGGAAGGTGGCCGAACGGCGCATTCAGCATTGAAACTGCCGTTGAATTTGCAAAACACTGAAACACCGATTTGCTACATCAGCAAAAACTCTGGAATGGAAGAAGTTGTCCAAACGTGTCAAATTATCATATGGGACGAATGTACAATGTCTCACAAGAAAGTATTGGAAGCGCTTGATCGTACACTGCGAGATTTGAGAGGAAACAGACGGATCATCAGTGGTGCACTCATTTTATTGTTTGGTGATTTTCGACAAACACTGTCTACTATACCACGTTCAACACCCGCTGATGAACTTAATTCATGTCTTAAATCATCAATTCTATGGCGTCATTTACAGAAATTGACTTTGTAAACTAACATGCGTGTACAACGGGATGCAACGGCTGGTAAGTTTGCAAAACATTTAATGCATATTGGAAATGGGCGAATGGAAATTGATGAAACTAGACGATATATCACCCTGCCAGCAAACTTCTGTAATTTAAATATTAAATTTGTAATTTAAATATTAAATTTGGAGAATCTGTGCTTTTCACATGGACTCTATGCGGCTTGCTCTATGTGGCTTGCTCCCGTATCGGCTTCTGATTTATTAGTCTACGCACCAGATGGAAAAAAAAGAAATATTGCTTACCCACAGAAATTCAATAAACATTGAATTAAAACTAAACTTTGTAATACACATATTTTTTTTTTAAATAAACAAAATCAATAAAATGGCTTAGAATGAATTGAATATTTGAGTACTGATTTTTCTTTAAAATTATTTTTCATAATTTTATTTTATTTGTCGGCGTAGCAACGCGCGCCGGGTACAGCTAGTTTCAATATAAAATTAGTAATTGTACTGCTTCAGGGAACTTTTTACTATACAAATATGTACATTGTGTATAGATTTTGTCAAAAGCATCTCCTATACTTGTAACTATCTCAGGGCTCTAGTTACCACGGTATAACCGCGCATTCCGATGACGCCGCACATGAAGATCGAGGAAAGAAACAATGGTTTAGAAATATTTGATGATTTTATGATTTTCAATAATATAAATTTAAAATTAATAAATTTTTGTCTTCAATTTGCTTTCAAACTAAAAGGTTGTTTTGTAAATTATAGAGTAGTAAATAAAGTTTTTAAGAAGCCTTTTTCTCACCTACGTAATTTAACTGGCGCAGTCGGTAGGATCGAGGCGTTTGGCTTTAATATAACTCTTAAAGCTAACGAACGGTTCTAATCGTTGTTACCGCGATCTATAAAAGAAGAATCTACGAACGCGAGACCAGCGGAGCATCCTGAGCAACGGAGGTTCTGCCAAGCAGTTGAGTCCCGGTTGGAGATGCAGAGGCTTCTTTGGTGAGTACTCTCGTTATCCAAGTTCCTTTGCTATATTTCCTTCCGTACTGTATTAATTTATGTGTCTATATATATAGAATCGCGTAGACGCTCATTATACTTAAATGATTCATTATTGATTTTTTTTTATTATTGAAAATTAAATAAAAGTGATTATTTTAAATCGAATAAAATAATAAATATTATTATTATTTAATAAATATTATATTAAGGTTAACAACTCTATATTGTTTGAACGATTGAATTATTTTATTAAATTAGATTCGCAATTATAAGATAAAATGTCTTTTGAAAATTGTGAAACTTCTAGTTTTAAGTTAATTTCAGATTTTATGCCTCGATATGATGGTAATTCAAAAACTTTAATTTTTTATATAATAAAAGAAAATATATCAAGATTAATAGAGGGCACAGCGAAACATCACCCTGCTATAGTTTGTTTAATAAAAAGTAGACTCAGTGGAGCCGCAATAGATGCGGTAGCGTACGTACGGTACGAGGAGTCTCTCAATTCGTGGGAAGCTATCAAACGTGCTTTAATTAGACGGTTAGGTGAGCTTAGGAATGAAATACAACTTATGCAAGAGCTAACTCGACCGCGGCGAAATAAAAATGAAAAAGTGAAGTGTTCATTTATATAT
>DWMZ01006594.1:0-10242 GCA_018249855.1 Eueides tales michaeli | reverse complement strand
ATATATATATATATATATATATATATATATATATATATATATATATATATATATATATATATATATATATATATATATATATATATATATATATATATATATTTATATATATATACTAACAATATTTTATCTCTTGATATCTATTAACATATGTTTATTAATTAGTATTTTAAAGCTGGTGTGGTGCAGACACATAGCGAGTGAGCTTAACTCCCTATCGAGGAAAAGAAACTTCGTTCTGGTAACAAGACGAAAACACGGAATTAGGATGATTGATAATTTGGTCAAAACTTAAAAATAGTATACATTAACGCAAGGTTCTTTACCTCTCTTCAATACGGCGTGAAGCTAAAAATATATATTTTTTAATTCCATTATCAAAGTATACTAAAAATTCTTTCAGATTACAAACTGGACCACCGAAATTCGAAAACCGTGCGTTTAACTTACGAGACGAAGAGCTCCGAAACAAATTTAGTATCGGAACACCCAGAATGGGCGGCTTCGGTATCCGTGACGTCCCCTTTAACGACAGAAACTTCTCCGATGGAGAATTTAATGAAAGAAACTTTCAAGACAAAAACTTTAACGACACGAACTTTGCTGAACGGAAAGATATTAATGGAAAGCTGTCAACTTCAAGTTTTCATAGAGAAAGAGAGAGGGAGAGAGAAAGAGAAAATCCGTTAGTTAGTAGGAACAGCTTCAACGGTTTCCCCAGGATTGGAACCCGGGAAAATCATTTTCAAATGGCCCCTGATGGTCGGAATAAAAGGGTATCTGAATTTGAATGTGACATCTAGGCTGATTTCGTACATTTATATAAAACTTCTTCACAAGAAGTACAGCTTTTGTAAAAAAAAACATTATTATAAATGCCAAAAACGGTGTTTTTCAAAAATTTTAGTAAAATCTAAATTTGATAAGACTAATATTGGTAGTAAAATTCAAAAGTTAATTTAATTTCTAACATTAATGGACGCACTTACGGACGTTACGATCAGTTTAATGTCAGTTAAACGGTAATTGACGTCTTTGAGTACGGCCATAAGTGATGATTAGGGAAATTGATTTAAAATAAAACATAATACCCTATAGCTACTTAGTACTTGATTGGTTTTCGTCATTGTTCATGACAAATTATGCTTTATGTTTAAAATTATTAAGTCTATAATTGTAAATAGAATAATTTATAACAGTATTGTGCAGTGAATGACTCGACGTGTCTAACATTAAAATGTAAATATTTAATATAAGTTTTGTTTATATACGCACGTGAGCAGTTTTTTTTTATTTTTTACGTTTGACACAGTATGAAAAGTTTATTACATGTGAAAGTTTATATTTTATCTGTGAAATATTAATATTTTTTATCTGTATTATATAATTTTGTTGTTTCGTGTGGTAGTTGACTTTGTGATGTGTGTATTTTTAAATAATGGTGCTTTTTAGCGTTTTTTTTTTCAAATCAAATTTAAAATGTAAATATTTAAAACGTTTGACATTATTTTTATTATGTGTTATATTTAGTTTCTTTTATTTCAAATCTCAGTTCAATATTGCTGTCTAGTCTCTAAAATGTATAAAATCTATTGGATTGTTATATGATCTGATTATTGGGTAAGATTGAAAGTTTATTTTAATGTCAATAAAATATTGAAACTTATTTTTTCTTTTTCTCTTCCTCCATTAATAGACTACCCAGCATAAAAAGAATTTTGTTAATCTAAATGTAAAAGACCTGTCGTGGCGCAGCGGCACAAGCGTGTGACTGTAACCGACAGGTTCTGGGTTCAATCCCCAGTCGAGGAAATGAAATATTTAATATTTATAATTCAAACATTTAATGTTTCGTTTCTTCGCTCTGGCAAAAGCGCGGCGTTGAGTTCCGCCAATTAACACGCAATGCCTCAAAATCAGCGGAAAGTGGGGAAAAGAAGTGGAAGGGAGTGTCTTAACACTAAGTTCCCTCTGCCTTCCCTGCAATGTGTGGGATACGGGAGTGAGAGTGAGTGAGTTAATCCAAAAAAGTAGAGTTCTTAAATTAACGCGCTTTATAATATCTGTATACATTATAAATCCATCGTTTCTTTGCTGTAAAATACAATATTGATTTAGCACATGGGTACAGGCTTGCGATTGTAAACACGACAGTTGTTTTAGTCTCGTGTTATTGTATAATATATATTTTAGTTTCACGCTGAATCCCGCACAAGGCAGAGTGATAAAGGGTACTTGAGAACATGAGTGTTGGCATACATTTCTATTCCACTCATCACCGTATTTGAGGCATTATGTATGTAGAAATCGTATCTTATTATGTTATACGAACAATTTGGTAATAAATAAAAACAATAAAAAATATAGAGGAAAGTTTTTTTTTATTCACACCAGACATTGTCTGGAAAACCGGGCTGTGTTTGAAACCAAAGTGTCTTAAAAATAGGTACCTAGGTTCCCTGTGTCTACCCTGCCATGTAAGGGAGATGAAATAATAATCATATTTGTAACTTTCATAACAGATTCTTAAAGTATTGACCTTTAGAGTTTAATTTCTATTGTTTGTTTTGTTTAAAACAAATATTTAAATAACATATTATAGGAAGATTTCGATATTAAATAGTTGTGGTTACAGATACTTATTACTTTCTTCTCGTTGCATTGTTTATATATACAGGGTGTTTTATAAATTAATAATACTGAAAATTATTATACTTTATTTTAATATGGATTTCTTAATTAAAACTTGTATGGAAATGAAAATTTCTTTAGCATCGTTCAGGTTGGCAAGTATAAATTCGTAAGGTTTGTGTATGTGTGTGTGTGTGTGTGTGTGTGTGTGTGTGCGTGTGTGTGTGTGTGTGTGTGTGGAGGTGGGGGGTGTGTGTTCGTTTATGTATTTATCAAAACAGTAAGCTCTGAGTATGAACGAATGTATATAAATATTAACGAATAAATGGTAAAATAATTATCGAGCTTTCTATCTCTATAATGAGCACTAAAACCCCCAATTATCCTAACTAACTACATTTAGTTATAATTTTACATTCGCCTTATGATAATTTTCGGAAGAAGACCAAATTTTTTAAATTTTCTATTTATTGAATTGATCTGAGTGTGAGTTTTTAAAGTAGAAACCCCTGTTTATTAATGTTTTATGAAAATTAGACAGTTTAGGAGCTACAAGCAATTTGTAATTAGGAGGATGTGATGTTTTAATCGGGGTTTTTAAAATTTATTTTAGAAATTTAGGCAAAGAGCGACGTTGAGTTACGGAAGTAGAACGGAGTGTCTAAACACTAGGTTCCCGGGTTCCTTCTGCCTACCCTACCATGTGCGGGATACAGAATGAAGCTGAGCAAGTAAGTAAGTAAATACCTAAGAAATTTCACTTTTCGGATATTAACAGATAGGCAACAAACTGTACTTTATGGGTATTTTTTCTATGTTTAAAGTATTATTCGACACTTGGGAAAGAAAAAAAAAACTAAATTTAAAAACACGTAGAATTTCGACTTTCAATTACCATTATAATAGTCTTGAACTGAGTAATAAACTTTGCCTAAAAACGTGAAATAAAAAATGAAAAACGAATATTTTTTCAAACATCCTATATAAACAACAAATACATCAACGCTTAGATAATGCGGTCAGGTCAATCTGCGGTCAGATGAAAGTACCTAGCCCATAACGCAAGAAATGAAAATCAATTGTGAAATCATATTTAATTTTTAGTGAAGAATATTCTATTATATATGCGCAAGTGAATTTTAACACTTTGAGTTTCTCTCAATTGTTTAGTGAATGGATGAGGTCACGGGTTCAATACTTGTGTGTGTATTGTATGTAATATTTAAAAGAAAAACTTGGAGGCCTATCGTGGCGCAGAGGCACAAGCGTGTGTCTGTGAACGCTACAGGTTGTGGGTTTGATCCCCACCCGAGAAAATTAAATATTAAATATTTTCATAAGCCAAGTGTCCAAGTGGGAAAGCACTCCGTTCCCATTCTAGAGTCACATACAAGGATCCTATAATAGACACTGAAAATCATATCCAAACAAAAGAAAACTAAAAACTTTGTAAAATAATACAATTATAATATCTATTAAATTAAAGGATAGGCAAAACGCGGCGTTGAGTTCCGCCACTCAACACGCAATGCCTCAAATTAGGCGGAATGTGGGGAACGGAAGTGGAACGGAGTGTCACAAATACTAGGATAGGGTTCCCAAGTTCCCTCTGCCTACCCTGTCATGTGCGGCATACAGTATGAAGCTGAGTGAGTAAAATCAAGACTAATAAAAATACCAGTACTTAAAGATTTAATACCTGCAAATAATTATGTTGTTAGCTTTGTTTATGTAACAGATAGAAACAAAATAAAATTAATGAGTTATACCACGCAACACGCAATGTCTCCAGAATTAAACGGAACCTGGGGAACGTTGTCTTAACACTAAGTGCCCAGGTTCCCTAAACTGAAATCAAAAAAAAAACAAACAAAACTGAATGAAAATTATATAGAAAATTTACAATCCATTGTAGTAGTTAAATAATAGAAATACTTATATCATTATAAGTAATAGAGATTCATAAGAACAAGTTATCGATGTGACCTATCGAACTTTCGTAACTGACGTAACTGTGAAAGCATGTCTACAGAAAAAGCTATTTTGAATCTTATCTTCGTAAAATAAAGTATATTTTTGATTATAAAATATTTTTTTTGTTTACTCAACGGCGGTGTTCATGTGAAGTATACATTCTATAGTTACGGGTTAAAATTTTCATTCATTTCCTAATTATATTTATGGGATTTAAATCTGATATAGTTCTATCCCCATCCAGAGGAATGAATTAAATGTTTTCATTATTTTATTTTGGTAATAAGACATAATGCGGCGTTATAGTCCATCTTGTACGCCGCAATGACCTGAAAATTGGGTTAGAAGCGGGGAATGGGACATCTTAAAACTAATAGTCTGATTACTAACTCTACCTACCCTATTATACGGACTACAGTATGCTAAATATAATTTCTATAATATGTATTTCAGAAAATAGTATCTCTCAGTTTATATGATTATAAAAGGAACATAAGAGCGAAGCAAGGTAGGCAGAGGGAACCCGATTTTAAGACATTCTCATCACCACCTAATTTGATAGCCTCATATTGAGAAGCGAAACTTACCTCCGCGTGATGTCTCTAAACGGACAAACAAAACATAATAAAGTATAAGCCTATACAAGGGTCAAAAACTAGTGAAATCGATACAATAAACCAATCCATTCACAAACCATGAATGGTTTTACAATTTTTTTTTATTTACTCACATACCATAAGTGACGTAGCAAATTTTGATGGTATTCTGACCCTTAAGAGAAAGCCAGTTCCGGTATTATCTGACACCTGCCCGTGTACGAATGTGGGGGATACGCTCACTCGGTTGCAAAACGCTACGCCGCGAGCATCTCTCACCTACACGCGCGTGTGTGATATACGAAAATAATGATATAAACATGGCTTCCATCAAATTATATATAATAATATGTATTCTTCTTGTGACAAAAGCTGATGAAGATTTAAAAGATTTTGAATTCTCCGAACCGCATGAATTGTTGATCGCTCAAGAATCCAGGAATTACGAGACGGTTGTTGCTCCTCCTGTGAAGATATTAAAGCCTAATGGGGTAACTAATTCTCATAGACCGCAATATAATTTGGATTCAATAGAAGATTTCCAATTAGAAACGACCAAACGACCTGTTATCAAGAATTATAAAATTAAAAAAAATAAAGAAGCCATGATAAGAGATGCTGTTTTAAAGGCTTTGGAACGGAAGGATCATGTGGGGAAGTTTGCCCAGATTTTGCCAATTATTAGGGCGATGTCGGGCAATCAGAGGGTGGCGTTGGCTTCGTTGGTGGCCAGCCAGGTAACTACACCACCTGGGAGGCAGCCGCTAAGTTTTTCTCAGGTAACTATTTGATTTTGACTATTTTTCTATTTTATATATATGTTAAGAACTTCTTAAGTGCTTATTCCTCTTCCTTCTTAAGTTCTTATAATTTTTTTTTCAAAATATTATTTATTATTTATTATTATTATTATAATATTTAACTACAGTGCGTTTTTACTTCCATAATATAATTCACAAAAGAAAAGACAATTATTTCTTTAAAAAAAGTATGAAATACCCTTACTTAAATAGTCATTGATACAATAGTATTAGATGCTCTTTTAATTTATCAATTTCGTAACTAATTTAAAATAACAGGCATTTCACACGAACTTTTCTAGACAATTTCGCTAAAAATATTCAAAATGACACTACGACGAACTAATAAAAAAAATAAAATAAATTTTAAAGCAACTTTCTTCATCACTTGAAAGCCGATACTTACGTAATGTGTAGATACGATTCTAATGTTCAGAATATCTTAATGCGAATTGGTGCAAAAGTAGAAAATTAAGATAAAAAAGTTGATGCGAATTTGCTGCGTTGAGCTCCGCAACTTAACACACAATGCTTCAAGAATTCAGCGGAAAGTGAGGAACGGAAGTGTCTTAATGGAAACGGAGTGTGTGAACACTATTTTTTAAGCACTGCTTACCTACCTAATATCAAGTGAAGCTAAAAACAGACAGCTTCACGCTTCTTCCCGCAAAGAAGGGTCGCAAGGAAAACGTAGTGATAAGACACACCGTTCTCCATTTTCCACGGAATTTTCATGACACTGCGTGTTGTATAGCGGAACTCAACGCCATATGTCTCGTTAGTAGAGTAAAAAGATGACCATAATTCATTCTATTTGGAAGAATTGGAATCGTAATCGTCAAAAATTACAAAGGTCGTCACATTTTTACTAAACGTGTATATTTAAAGATATATATTTTAGTACACAGGAAAATTCCTGCGTAAAAAATTTAGCAACTTTAAAGCCTTAATATAAATATCCTATTGACTATAGCTTCATCTGTTTTGACTTTTTGTTTCTTAAATAAATATTCATATACAGACGGGTGAAACCGCGCGGTTTCTCTAGTTTTACATAAATACAAAAGCGTTTTTAGCGACTGCAATACGTGATATTTAATGTAGGTTCATCTGAGGCCATCGTAGCGCAGCGGCACAGTAGTTATGATGTCAGTTTCCATTTGGAAGCTTTTTAGACAACTTCCATGCATTTTTATTGTCTGGAAAAGATTGTTTACTTAGAAATAAGGGCATATCGTGATATTTTACTTATTATAATTATAAACACTCTAGTAATACATTTCGATGCACGGGTGTATAATAAAGAGTAGTTTACTTTACTTACTTTACACTTTGTTACTGGCATCTGAGTATTTACTACTGAAACACTCCGTTCTATTTCCGATTGAAGTCACACCTGTCACGTCTAGAGTCTCACTACAGTACACAAAGCTGTATGTCCTCTAACATCTTCTCTTATCGTTCTCTATTGTTTTTCCAATTAAAATATATAAAAGCGTTAAAAAAAACGAAACGTAATAGTACATAATAACTATCAATTACTTGTATTAGAAAAGCACAAATTAGATCCATATTGAATCGCATTAGCCACCATAGATGGTAAGTACCGATAGAAAAAACGGTGACGCTTTTATAAGTTAAAGCGAGAAAATCGTTCTCACGCGTGTTAGTGTTTTTTTGTCACTAACATTAAGTTGTTAGTGTCGCAATTTCTATGTGAAAAGTCAGTTTCCCTCTTAATTGTTAGAAGAAATATGTATCAACGCGTAATTCTGCGTATTAGATCGAAACTATGAAGCTGTGTGATTTTTTTTTGCTTAGCTTCACGCTGTACCCCGCATATGGCAGAAAGGGCTGAGGGAGCATGGGAACCTAGGGTTAAGATAATCCGTTTCCATCAAAACACTTCCGTTTACTACTTTTCCTCGCAACCAGAGCAGAGAAGAAATGAAAATATGTAATATTTCATATCCTCAAATGGGATTTGAACCTACAATCTGTCGCATTTACAGCATCTATATAATATTTATTAACTTCACGCTGTATCCCGCACAAGGCAGGGTAGACAGAGGGAACCCGGGAACCTAGTGTTAAGACACTCCGTTCCACTTCCGTTCCCCACTTTCCGCCTAATTTGAGGCATTGCGTGTTGAGTGGCGGAACTCAACGCCGCACTTTTGCCATAATACCACAGCGAAAAAATGAAACTACGATGAATAATATAAATATATAACCTATTTCTAAAAATAACTCATTATTAATAACAGCTACCAATCAATAACTTGTCCACGATCTGCTAGAGTGCTCGCTAAAATAGCGCAAGAAAAAAAACGACCCCGTTCCGTATCGGAACTTTACGGAACGATAATTTACACGCGTCTGTTGAACGAGAACAATGCATGTTGAAACTATAGAGATTGCCTTAATAATGACAGTAGGAAGTATTGATACCTGTGGTGGTACACGACAGGTTGTGGGTTCGATCCCCACTAAGAGAAATGAAATATTTAATAATTTTAAATTAAATAGTTAATATTTTGATTTTTTGACTCTGGTAACAAGACAAATCGCGGCGTTGAGTTCCGCCACAAATGCCTTAAATCGGCAGAAAGTAGGGAACAGAACGGAGTGTCTGACCACGGTTCCTTCGCCTACCATGCTTTGTGCAGGATATAGCGTGAAAGTGAAAAAAAAGTATTTTGGGGGGTATGTATTTGTGAATGTAACTTGATGTTTGTTTTTGTGTATTTTATCAATAAATAGTGCTAATTTGCCGAGTGCAACAATGATTTAGCACTTATATGATTATATGTTGCTAAAATTTATAAAATGATAAAATTAGCGAAGTGCGAGTCAGATTAAAGCATAAAGGGTTCCTTATATTTATTACTTCATCACTTAAATTTTCAATTTGGTGACAGGCAGACATACAGACAAACTAACGGAGAGCGGAGTCTTAGTGGTAGACAGTCTACTCTTCATGTAAAAAAAATAATTAGCCGTAGAAAAATTGACAAATTATCATAAATTAGTAAGATACTATATAGACTTAAAAAAAATAGTAAAAGCATACAAAATTAATTTTAAATATGTCGAAGGTTTTTCTTTATAATATACTATTGTGTCTCCAGTTTTTTGTTTTTGGTCTTCTAGTCACATGTGCGAATTGTCTTGGAAACCATTCAAGCGGCCAATAGACACAGGTTCAAATCCCAATACGTTCAAACTTTTATACGTTTTCTAAAAATCTATTTTTCCATTCTAAGTGAGGAAACGCTTTAAAAAATGTGTAAAAAGCAATTGTTTGATCTAAACTTTTCTTACGAAACGCTGATAACACTTTTAATTTATTTCAATTACGTTTAAGAAATCGATCTGAGGTATTTTTTCCTCTGTATTCCAGCGCTACAATGATGAAAACGACGTTTCTAATAGCCTTAATTGTCGACCAAAGATCAAAAAGTCAAAAAATTGCACAATTTCAGTACTTTGAAGTTAATCTGCCTTAGAAATACTTATTTTATTTAAATAATATTGGACATGGTCTTTACTTATAACAACATGTTTACTTTGGAATTTTTTGTAAAATAGTACGATGTACGTTTTTCTTCTAGCTTCATTTTTATCATACCGAAGAAGGCAAGGGGAACCTGGGAACCTAGTGATACTCTGTTCCCATTAGGACACTTCCGTTCCTCACTATTTGATTAATTCTATAGGAATTGCGTGTTGAGTGGGGAAATTCAACATACCACCGCGCTTTACCTCACTAGCATTAATATTTGATTTCCCCGAATGGGGATCGAACCCACGAACTGTCTCATTTACATTTACATTTTGCCTCTACGTCATGATTTATCTCATTTGTTTTTATATAGAGTGAGTATTTTTTTCTTTGAATTGTTGTTTTTTCGGTTGTAGTGCTTCTGCACAGTGTCTTAAATGCAACGCCCGCAGGCTCGATTCCGACTCATGGAAATTTATTACTTTATTTCCTCACTCTGGTAACAAGCCAAAGCCTGTCGTTGATTTCCGCTCTACTCGCATTATTTTGAAATTAGGGTAACTAGGTTCCCAGGTTCCCTCTGCCTACCCGCTGTATGTAGTATATAGCGTGAACCTAAAAAAAATATTCACAGATTTATTATAATCTTGTAGTAACACACAAGACAATAACAACGGTTATACAAATTCCTAAAGTGAAGACGCTTCTGTCACAGTTGAGTGAGCTCGAAGTATCT
>DWMZ01006593.1:0-10243 GCA_018249855.1 Eueides tales michaeli | reverse complement strand
AGATATGTATTTAACTATTTTGTACTTATTTGTGTATTATGCATAGTGTTAGTATACATGTATGTATGTATATTTACACCACCCATAATTTATTTTGTTTTATATGTCCTAACCCAAAGGTTGTCTGAAAGAAATCGCTAATTAGCGATAAGACCGCCTTTTGTGCTTCACAAAATGTAAAACATTTTTAATCTGCATATTAGTTTATATTTCTATTTGTGGTGTACAATAAAGTGTATATAAATAAAAATAAATAAATAAACAAACACTGTACATTATACATTTTACATCGAGTATTCACATTTGTAATTAACTTGGTTTAATTAATGAATATCTTCAGCGATGAGTTCCAGCTAAGTTAAATTACCTCAAAACACGAACACCTAGAACGGAGTCAGATTTAATTTTCAATTAGAATTATAAACGTGGGTAATTTATCGTGTAATTAACTAGTTTTGGAGTATTTTCGTTATTCAAAATTGATATAGTTTTTTTTATCATCTTCACGCTGTATCCCGCACTTAGCAGAGTAGGCAAAGGGATCCTTGAAACCTAGTATTAACACACTCCGTTCCATTCCCCACTTTTCATCGAATTTGAGGCATTGCGTGTTGAGTGGTGAATTCAACGCCGCGTTTTGCTTTGTTACAAAAGCGAAGAAACGAAACATTAAATATTTAACTTGAAAATATTAAACATTTCATTTTTTCAAGTGTTTTTTGCATTAATACAATGTCTTGTATTAATGCACGCAGCTTCAATCCTACGTTAACAGGGTACATAGAGAACCTTATGTTAAGACACTCTGTTCCCCACAACACAGAGTTGAGGTGACAAAATCAAACAACATCAACAAACAAACAACGATGCTATGTTTTGATGAGTAAAGCTAAGAAATAAATATAATAATTTACGCCGAATGTACATCAAACCCATAGTCGTCTGTACAGTTGTCGCTGCGCCATAACAATATTTTTTTCAACTTTACGATTTATCTCGCCCATGATAGTGTGGGTAGAGTAAACTTGGGAACCTAGTGTCATGACACTCCTTGCCGTTCCCTACTTTCCGTCGAATTTGAGACATTGCGGGTTGAGTAGCGCAACTCAACGCAGCGCTTTATCTTGTTACGAGAGCGAAGAGATGAAAATTAAATATTTCATTTACTCGAGTGTGGATCGTACCCACAATCTGTCGCTTTTACAGTCTCATGCTTGTGCTCTTGCGCCACGAAAGGCTGGGCAGACAGAACGTAACCACGACGTACACTAAAAGATGAGATTTAAATTAATTAATAAAGCGCATAACCAATTTTCCTTATATTCAATCAATATGTTAATTAATATTCTTGTAGTACAAGCGGGTGAAGTCGCGTGTGATAGAATTATATCTATGAACCGTATAATTAATGTATGTAATATTAATATCATTTTTGTAAACACCACATGATCTATATTTTTAAATACTTTTTAATGGATCGGTTTTGTAATTAACTAATCCTGTATGTTAAATTTCAGAGGAACACCAGATGTGACCTTTTTCCGCAAAATTAATAATTCAACAAAGATCAGTCAGATTTAGGATATTTTTCTAATGAAAGTTTATAATTCTTTGTATATATACACACATTTAGAGTAAATATCTAATTAATAACTTGTCAATATATAAATCAATATGTACACTTACAAAGTAAATTCCTACTGACCCGCCACATTTTTGTGTAATAGTTTGTAAATCATTATTGTGACAGCAAACTAATATGAAAACCAAGCCGCCCAAAGACACACGTGACGTGAATTATCAAGAATATTACTGGCATATGAAAATTAATTAGAATTATCTTACAAAATGTTATTTATTGTAAACTCTACTCTTACTTAGGAATAGGAATTACTTACTTAGAAATATTGAATACTTAAATAAATACTTGCTGTATATTATGTTGACTATCTTTCAATCAATCAATCTATAGTGTCTTCTAAGACAGACGTTTCACAAAGAGTCATCTTGAATGTTGATACTTTTCAGCCAATCTTATTTCCAAGATCGCAACTTTATATAATTTGCAATGCGTCAGATGTTTATTTGCATTACATACAGTCTTACATCAACACAAAAACACCTTTACGTTGGCATAACTAAGCGTCACAACGCCAATGATTGTCCTCTTTCTGTTATTCTTTATTAATTATTTACTACAACTTTGTCTTGGTGATGCGGAAAATTTTATCACGTCAATATAAGTAACAACTCCGTCTATCAGGATTCGAATTTGTGACCATAGTGTAGGCATTCAGATATAGTTTCTACTACGCCATGTATATTGGTAATCTATCCTACTGATAATCTGATCTTATTTACACATTCCTAATTTTACAATATACAGCAATAACAAGATCAAATATCGTAATTAATATTCCAATATATACTATTTTTCATATAATGCTGTTATAATTAGAATGTATTTAAAATAATTAGCAATAGACTGAGTGAGTGCTTGTTGTTCTCATTTGTATGTAAATTAACTATATAGTATTTACATTTTTAGCTGTCTAGCTTCGCCTCCGTGATTAAATGGGAATAATTAAGAATTATTTTTCACGTGCACTTAACGACACATTTAGGTAATAACTTTAATAACTCCGGCAGATACATTTGGAATCGAGACGTAGTTTTTTAATATTATATAACCAAATTGCATTTAACAAAATTAAATTTTTAACTCAATAGTCTGGTACTGCCGGAAATTAATACTGCACTTAATATAATAATAATAACAATAAACTACATTCCTAGACCCAGTTTAGTTTTTCATATTTTATATAGTTTCTACGCACTATCCGGAGACTATCTTTGGGCAATTACCTCTGGTTACTCAGAGATGGATCCCAGCTAATGCGTCACAGCCTCTACGTGTTGGACCTGTGTCCCCACGCAAGCCTTCCAAAGGACCGGGTTCTTTTGAACCCGAGAACTTTAAATGAGAGACATAATAATAATAAGAAACGATGAAATTAATAATTTTCCTGAGTGGAATTGAACCCATAACCGTCGCGTTTACAGTCTTACACATGACTATATAAACAGTAAATTCTTATAGCCAAATATGAAATTAATTTCGATAAGTCAATGGCGTTACATAAAACATACACAGTTTTTTTGCAAGTACAGTAAAGCTCGCTCGTAGTAAGTCATACATATAACATACATAGTTGTTATGCAATTACAGTGAAGCTCCCTACCCTTAGCCCCGTTTTACACACTGATGATCATCAAAATGTTTGGTATACTTCCTGAAGTGCTAGAAAGCTGAAATTTGGTATGTAAACTAAGTTTAGTATACAGCCAACAAAAATAAAGCCAAGACGACCATACGTTTACATATAAGGTTTGTCCTGTGAAAAAGATGTCAGATATCATGTAGAGCCAACATTCCGAATCTACGCGGCCTAACTCTATGGACCCAAACTTAACAAATTCTACATATCAGTAAAAATGTGTAGCTTGGCTTACTTCAGAAAATAAATATTCACATCATCTGCACAACGGTAGCGACACGGCGAAGCAATACATTTTTACCTTATGTGGTCGTCTTGGCATCATTTTACATGAAATGTTTTTGGTGGGATTACATTTTACGTTAATTGAAAATTAGCATCAGTGGCGCAGAGGTACAAGAGTGCGGCTGTAAACGCAACAGTTTGTGGTTCCCTCTCGAGGAAATATTAATCATTTTCATATCCACACAATGCCTCCATAAATCGGCGTGGAATGAAAAATGGAATGGAAATGGATCTTAATGGAAACAGAGTGTCTTAACACTACGTCTAGGTGGCCTTTGCCAACCCTGTAACTGTGCAGAATACAGCGAGGAGCTCAAAATATATTGTATTTTATTATATATAATAATAATAATAATAATATGGAAGCCAATTTAAAATACAATATACTCACTAGTACCGATATTAAGTCCTCGTATGGTTTGTCAGATAGGAAACGTTATACAATACAGTATAAAAGTGAAAGCGATTTATTACATTTTTGTATATTTCGCACTAAGATAAATGATAGAAAAGCAAGTGTATTAATGAGAACGTAGTGTATTAACACTAGGTTTATAAGTTCCCTACCCTATTATTTGCGGGATACAGCTTGAATGTAAAAATAAATTGTAATATAGGTATTTATCAAACTTGAAGTATTACTATCATAGTTAACTTACAGCTATATCTTACAATTATTTATGTACTTCTGACTGTTCTGTCAAAGATACGATATAAAATAAGAAGAAAACGCTATATAAGTCGAACATACCATCATTATATTTTAATATTGCATTATTAGTTTTAAGAATATGATATTTTTTTCTTTGTTACATTGTCTTAAGTTGAAAAGAGACGATATGGATTAAAATGTAAATAAAACAAGTCTCGACATTTTAATTTTGCTTAGTAATATTTCTTTATTCTGAAAATCAAGTAAGTGATATATTCCACAGTTCCAAACTAAATAAAATTTATAATATATACATAGATTTAGAGAGACCGCCTTGGCGCAATGGTACAGCGTATTGTAAGCGCGTCGGTTGTGAGTTCAATTTCTACCCAGGATTTTAATTGCTTAATATATTAAATTCTTCTTTCTGGTGACCAAGACAAAGCGCTGAATAGAATTCCGCCACTTAACATGTAATATCTGGAAAGATCGGAAAAAGGTCAGGTATTTCATCACTAGTTTCCAGGTGCCTTCTCCAATATACTATACTGTTAGTTGCGAAAAATAAATTATTAGCCTCCGCTGGCTTTGATACCACGTGCAGCCGCTCTAACCAATTAGGCTATAGGGTCTATAACGATTATAATACAAATATGTACTAAAATGTTCGACGTTCTTTACCGATTGCAATGCACAATATTTTGTAATATTGAAGATTGTATACAAATAAATAAATAAATTTTTAAGCACCAGAGCATTCATAAAACTGCTTAACCCATCTTTATTGTTTTATATTTCAAAATGTAAAAACGGAACCCTTTGTCGTTCGGTCGCAAAACCATTTTTATTAAAATCACGTAGGGGTATCGACCTGAAATTTATATTAATTTATATGTAATATTCTAGGTCTAAGGTCCTAGCAAAACAGAAAAAAAAACAGAAAAAAATAACCTTTTAAATGAACACTATCAAAAGATACAAGCATTTGTGCATCGTTTTTGCTGCATTTATTATAAAATTCGACGCGTGATTAGAATCTGTCATGACGCAGCGGCACAAGCGTATGACTGTAACCGACAGGTTGTGGGTTCGATCCCCGCTCCAGGAAATGAAATATTTAATATTTTTTTTAAAGTGTGTGAATGAGTTTTGCCACTCAACACGCAATGCTTCAAATTCGGCGAAAAGTAGGAAACGGAAGTGGAACGGAGTGTCTTAACACTAGGATCCCAAGCTCCCTCTTCCTACCCTGCCATGTACGGGATACAGCGTGAAGCTGAAACTAGCCTAAAGCCTAAACTGTATATCTCTCGGTGGGCGAGTCCGACTCGCACTGGAACGTTTTTATTTATATTTTTTTTGCTTTTAGAGAAACATTTCTAATTAAGTGGCAAAAACTTAATGTTGAACTTTATTTTAACGCAGTCGGAAATTTAATAAAATTTATAAGTAGATACTGATATTGCTTGAAACACAATATTTTCTACAAAAATATTTTCCTATTTTTATTCTCAATATTCGTGCAGGTAAATTATAAAAGAGCGACTGTCAGGTTTTATTTGATGACCTGCTCTGCCTTCCGCTCGGATTCGTTATAACAATTATAGATTCACCAGTGTTCCGAGTTCCGAGTTCTTTGAAATACCCTGAATTTCACACGAACTATTGTACGGGAAAGTAAACTATTTATTTGTAGCAATTTTTTCATTAGCCATACTTAATAAATAATGAAGTTTTTTAGTCAATTTTCCAATAATGATATTAAGTGTTTTTTTACACTGATCATATTATTGACATAATTGTTAAAGGTGTATTACAGGATTTAAAGATGACCAATAAGTATTCGATTGCAATACAGTATAAGCTATTGTTTTTTTTATTAAAGTATATTCTTCTTATTGACTGATATTTTTTTTTATTATTTTCTTATTTTACTCTTATGGTCAATCTTTTCTTTATCTAAGTCCACGTACATATATAGCGATTTCGTTTTATCACCACAGTTAAAACAGTGTCGCTATAAACCCTTGTACGCATTAACTTTTGACAGTAGTATGCGTGTTAATTTAAATGTAGTTTTATCTACAGACGACAGTGATACAAGAGCTCTGAACTTGCAAGAGCTGGCTTGCGATTAAAGAACCAAACTTATATAATAAAAATATCTTAATTTTTTTTTCCAACGAAATAAAATAAAACATAGAGATATAAATCTAAAATAAAACATAGAGATATAAAAGTTATACATACAATTTAAAAAAGACAAGGATAGATATTAGGAATTCTAAAATAAATATACAAAAAGGCATCTCTATCTTACACTGTAGTCTATAGTATCTTTATGGCGGGGCAACTATAAAGCTAGTTAAATTAATAGAAATATTTTTTATATTATATGTATAACATTCATATTTTGAAAGAAACTTAACTAGAAGCTATTTCCTAAAATAAGACATTATAATAATTATAAACATTTCCCACAAATATTGTTCACTAACTCTAGATTATAAATGTTTTATACCATATTTTTATGTCAGCATTTCATTTTGGTCTTATGAAAAAAACAGCTATTAAATAAATAATCGTTTAGTCTCTATTCAAACAATAGTGTTAATAGTCAATATATAAATTAGAACAATATATAAAGCCAGTGAACACCCAGTAACTTCATATTTTAATATAAAAGATTTTAAGAGAAAAATAAAAAATCTCATTGGAAGTATTTTCAAGATGCTCTAATTTTTTTTATTACGTCCCTTTCATTGTGTGAGATAATGGGCGCGACGTATAAGGAACAAAAGACGATTAATCATAAAGCTGTGGACGGCGTTCATAAATACTTGATAAAATGCTGACCAGAATTCCACTTTGAAATGTAAAATGATTTTACACAAAACTATAAACTATTTATATTTTTACAAATTTTAAGATGTTATTCCACACTTAGGAAAGAAAACTACTAATTTTAAAAAGTAAATTTAGTATTTATACGTATATTAGAAAATAGATAGAGGCTGTTATGGCAGTTGCGTAGTGTTTGACCGTAAGCGTGTTCTGCGTTAGATAGCTAGTGAGTCTATTTCACTACCCGGAAAACAAGGCAAAGCGCGTCGTGGAGTTCCGCAACTCAGCACACGATTAAGAAGTGTATGGAACTGTCTTAACATAGCTGTTATGCTATAAACGAGTGCACGCGTGAAACTAGTAACCTAGTGACAAATCTCTCCATGTTGCAAATGTACTTAAACATCGAATTATGGATCCCCAGAACCTTTAGCATACTATCGAGGAGAAAAGGAAAAAAATTGGTTAAAATAAATAGTACTAAGCAAAAAAATGTCTGTCATGCCACAGGGACACAAACATGCGACTGTTAACGCGACTGATTATGGGTTCGATCCCCTCTTAAGCAAATTAAATATTTAATATTTTCATTTCTTCGCCTTCGTAACATTGCAAAGCATAAATTTAATAAATAGTGCGGCACAAAACCAAGTCACCTAACACTAGGTTTCCAAATTTCCTCTGCCTACCCTGTATGTACGGGATACAGCGTAAAGAAAAATCAGAAGGAGTTTCCGTTTCGTTTCAGTCGAGAAAAAAAATAAATTTGCATTCCTCAATTTATTGTGTATAACATTTTGATTAACTGATAAATAAAAATCTTAATAAAAGAAAAGTGATACGTTTTTTCAATCTACCACAAATTTCATAATACCTACTTTCTCAGTTGTACGTTAATATTAATTATAAAGATTTACTTACACTTTATCACCTTTTCCATATATCTATATATTAGATAGATCTGACAAGATACTATAAGATACTGGTTACCTTCCATTAAAATAATGGGCGAAGTATATTGACAAAGGACGATTAATCATAACGCCATTGAGCAACAAACTGGCAGGTATTTTATGTAACGACACCTCAATTTGCACCGGGGTGTCAGCTGACATTAGCGAAACGATATGTAACTAAATGTGACTTTAGAGTGGAAAATTGTAAGCGTTCCGTCCTCTTTTACTACCCTTTTAGGGTTAAATCGTGAAATGGTCTGGTAAAATATATTACAGTATTTAATTCCACGATTCAAGGCAGATAAACTCCGAATTTAAAAATTTGGTGTTAAACACCAGGTTGTAGGTTGTTTTGATAATGTCTTTAATAGTACCAGATATTCCTATGTACTCTTGTATATAAGTGATTCGGACAACAAAGCTGTATTTTTTATATCTACTTTAGAGAATAATGTACTGACAGGTAGAAATTATGTAACGCAAATACCAAATTAAACAAAGCAGATCTAGTGTTAAGGTACTAAGATACAGGCGACAAACTGCCACGACATTGCTTATTAGGGGGCAATACAAAATAATTAATCTATACAAAATAATTGCTTATTAGCAATGGCATTACAAAATAATTCCTGAGTGGCAATCGAACCCACGTCTGTCGTTTATAATCAGAAACCCAGTTGCTGATATAGCGACTATTATTAATCGCAAAAAAACAGTTCAGAAGCTCTCTATCTCTTTTAATAAATATGTCAACAAAAAATATATTTCTATATAAACGCTTGTCATCTTAATATTCTCCAATAACTTACTTATCTTTATAGCACGTTTTTCAAAGACCTGTGTTATCTCAGGTGTGACAACAAATTTGCGGAGCTGTGTAGGCGTCCAGACGTGAATACTCCGTCCTGTATGATATCTAAGAATAAATTTATCTAAGGACTCAAGTATGGTCGATATTTATATACGTTCCATAAAAGGATAGAATAAATATTTTTATGTATATTTTTGTATTCGTATACGTACATATGAACTGATCTTATATCCGTGGCTTCGTCCGTGTGGTCTAATGGAAATATCTGTGTAAATGTGTTACATATTGCCCGCAATAAGTTGACTGCAAGTATAATTAATTAACGTCATATAATATTAGTTTTAGTCTTATTTCAATTTAAACCGTAGATTTAGCTTCATAATATAGTATTTTTTTTACTACAAAAGTAATGCATTATCTTGACATTAATTATTAGTACAATATATACACTCGCTCTATGTGCTCCAAGCCTAGGAGCAGTGGTGTCTAGTTCCTTCTCTCAATGCCCATTTACTGAATCTTAACTCTCCCGTTCTGTTACCCAATTTCCGGCGAATTTGAGGCATTGCGTGTTAAGAATCGGTACTCAACGCCGTGCCTCTACTTATTACCAGAATAGGTCTCAAATGGGAACCTGGTGGTACTTCTGATGTTGCAATAAATATATTTGATATCCTGCAATAACAACGTTCATTTCCCTATTATTTAAGTATGATCTTAACCAGTCTAGATATTTCCCGTAGATACTATAATTTTTCAGTTTATTTATTAGTAAGACTAACAATGTCGAACGCTTTAGCAAAATCTGTGTATATGCAGTCTATTTGGATACCCTGTTTACTTTTTTTACATTATATTTTAAGAAAGAACGAGCTTAAATCCTGTTACATATAAAATTTCATAAATGCTATTAACTATTATTATTTATATTCAGATGTTCTGCATAGAATTGAGGATGAAAATGACATGAAGAAAATTATAATATAAAAATAAACACGCCACCGCTTATAAATCCAATTGGGATTTGTTTTGCTTTGCATGTTGGAAAAGTGTGATTTTTTATGAAGAATATGAATACTTTTTTATAGTGATCTATTTCTTTTTCACGGCGCTGGGGTACAAGTATGTCACTGTAAACGAGAGAGGTTGTGGATTCGATCCCCACTCGAGGAGCTAAAACATTTTAATACTTTCTAATTAAATATTAAATATTTTCCTACGCTCTGGTAACAAGGTGGAATTTGGCGGTAATTGGCGAATGAAATGTAGTGTCATAAAACTAAGTTCCCAAAATATATATATATATATATATATATATATATATATATATATATATATATATATATATATATATATATATATATATATATATATATATATATATATATATATATATATATATATATATAGATATATA
>DWMZ01006592.1:0-10244 GCA_018249855.1 Eueides tales michaeli | reverse complement strand
CTATATCCCCATGGCACACGGCATGGTAGGCAGAGGGAACTTGGGAACCTTCTGCTATGACTCTGTATTCCCGTTTTTGCCGAATTGACATAATACGTGGTAACTGGCGTAACTGAACGCCGTGAACCAATATATATGTATATATATTTTAACATATTCATAATTACCAGGTAATATGATCGATCGATTCTCTTACTTTATTTTTTTATCCCACAAAATAATTTTTTCCATCCGAATTTGAACCCACACTTCTCAGACTGTTTCTCTTCACAAATATATTCCTTATTTCGTTTCTAGACACGTCATTCATGTACGTGACCTCAGTACTGTGTATGGTCAAGATCTATCAATCGCGTCACCCCGATATAAATGCGCGTGCGCACGCCACTTTCGGTGTTTTAGCGTTTATTATATTTGTAGGTAAGTATATTTAACCTTTTTGTGCTGTCACGTAAATTGTTTTTTTTTTTTTTGTATGAACTTTTTATGTGGTGGGATTTGAAGCTGTTACTTTCGGAAGTGCTCTAGACAATAAAGTATATATTTATTTTATTTTTTTATAAATACCAATCAATATGAATAAAAAAATATATCAAAACGTAATAAATTACAAAAACAAAATTCAAAAGCAATAAATATAATTTGAATTGAATTGAAATTTTATTTGACCAAAAAATTCAATACTCAACACAATAGCGGAACTTAACTCCGCATTCTACCTCGTTACTAGAGCGAGCGCAAAACATTGAATATTTAATTTCCCCAAATAGAGAATCAAACCTAAAACCTAAGCTATTTCTTTAGAAATATATTTTCCTTCCAGGTCTCGTCGGAGTTCTGAACGCTAATTTTTATTTCTGGGTAGCGTTCACGATCCTCCATCTGTTCACGTGTCTCGTTCTCACTTTCCAAATATATTATTTGGGAAGATTTAGATGGGGTAAGTTGTTGAATTTGTTAATTGATCAATCAATCAATTTTGTTATTCTGTTTATCAATTAATTAATTAGTTATTACATAATTTGTTATCAATTAATCAATTAATTATTTATTGATTTGTGTAGAATATTTTGTGTAATTATAAATTTGTATTATTTTTTTGAAGTAAAACTTCTTTAGGAGGTAACTGGACGACAACGCAGCGGAAGTCCGTTACGGCAATATGGCGTTTCACGTTTCTGTAACATCCGGGTTTCAAATATTTTTGATTTTGTCAATAGATAGTTTATAAACAAATCAATCAAAAAATTTAGAATCTAGACGTAATAATTATAAATTATAATTGTTTTATTTTACATAAACAAAAAAAAAATCTTTAAAATTGTTCTTAACAATGGACGTATTTTAGCTGTATGTTAATTTTTTAGACAATTTTATTTAAAAAAATGACGTCTCTGTATCAGGTGTATGTAGTAGTATATGTTTAGATGCTCGAAACGCCATAATTGAAGATTGAACGAATATATGTTTGTGTCATAATAAATGTATGTTTAAAATCTCGATCGATGCTATTATATTTGTATGGTTCAAGTCTTTTGAATAGTAATTACAATGAGATACCACCTAATTCTTGCTGGAGATTTCAATGTCAATTTTCGTTCAGAAGAATCTCGATCATCGAAATTTAGACAATTTGCTGAGTAGAATTTATGTCTCTCACTTCAGTTAATAATATTGTATTAAAATGTATAGTAGTTGAAGTTAATTAATGTATATATTACTAGTGTTACATTATCAATAAATTACTTTTTATAATTTTTATATAATGTATTGATTTTTAACTTAATTGCCATCTCGTACAATGCCTAAGAAGTTTTACTTCAATCGCGTGTGAACGTTACACGCACTCTTTTTTTAATGTGTTGATAGATCAATCAATTGAAACCTAAAAAATGGAATGGAATTTATGGAGATTCAGATGAAATATTTGTTTTTTTTTGTGTTTTTGATTGATGAACCAATTAATTTGTTAATTTTTCTATTGATCATTATTAAAATTTGTGTGAATATTTATTAAAATTTTATTTTAATATTGGATATTCTATTTTTATCCTCTCTGGTAACAAAACAAAGATCGGCGCTAAATTCCGCCATTCAACACGCAGTGACTCGAATGGACTGTCTTAAAATTATATTCCGCTGACTGCGTGAAACTAAAAAAAGAATACCTATATAAGTGGTATTCGTTGACCAGACGGCGGCGTTGTGTTCCGCGCGGCGCGCTCGCTGCTGCGCCGCCCGCTGGCCGCCGTCACGCCCACGCACTGCGGCCGCTGCGTGCTGCTCGTCATCGCCAACCTCGCCAACTGGGCCATCGCGGGATACGGGTACGGGACCCACATACATCATATTGTTATGTTTATGTGCTTCAAGTTTTAATTGAATGTGAAGTTAGTTAAATTGAAGTTAAAATTGAATTACAATATAATAAATTTTAATTTTAACTTGAATATAATTTTGCAGTAGAATTTTATATATTATTATTATATTGTTATATTTATGTGCTTCAAGTTTGAATTGAATGTGAAGTTCGTTAAATTGAAGTTGTAGTTCGTTAAATTGAAGTTGAAGCTTATTAAATTTAAATTGAAGCTGTCAGGACAAGAATATCTTCTTTTAAGTATATCTTGCGCTATAGCGCAGCGCTGGATTCTGCCACTTCACCAATCTATCAGTATTTTTCAACTTAAAAAATTTCAGCTTTATCAATCTTATATATTTTTTTTGTTATTTCTCAATCTATCAACTTATTATTTATATCAATTAACTAATATATTTGTTGATCGATTAATCAATTAACTTATTAATCAACCTATCCATTAATTAATCTATGAACCTTGCAAATTATTTACTGAATTTATCAATTAACAAGTTATTTATTATATAGAGATTCGTGCAGAATTAATTTTTTTTTCCAGCGTATCACAACACAGCAAGGATTTCGCGTCCCATCTTCTCATGATTTTGATGAGTAATCTGTTCCTTTACACTCTATTTTATATTGCGATGAAATTGTTGCACAGAGAGAGCATAAGGTGGTACTGGTGAGTGGAAATTTTTTGTTTTAGTGACCTAATTCTCCGTTTTCTGTTTTTTTTGTTATTTCAATCTGTTGTGTGTTTATTATTATTAGTGTCTCGTTCTGTTTATGTAGAGGTATTAGTTAGTGTTCTATTTAATTTATTTATTTAATGAGGTTTTTTTAAAAAATATATATTATAATTTTTCTTAAACGATATTGTCTTTCATGAACTGTTTTTCATCATTTTTAACTCCTTTTTTTAAATAAAAATTTAATAAAGTGTCTATAATATATAATTTTTTAAGTAAGTTGTGTTTTTTTTACAGTTGGGTGTTTATATTCCTTACATACACTATATGGTTCATCGCGGGATATTTCTATTTAGACTACAACACTAACTGGGCGGTGAGTTTGTTTTTTTTTTATCATTTTCACGCTGTATCCCGCATTTCGTAGGATTGGCAGAGAGTATTTGGCAACCTAGTGTTAAGGCACTACGTTCTCAAAAAAACACTTCCGTTTCACCACTCTAAACAACATTTAAAGTGTTGCGTGTTGAGTAACATAACTTAACGCCGCACTTTGCTTTGTTATCAGGGCGACGTAATGAAAATATGATTGAATATTTTATTGCCTTGGGTGGGGATCGAACCTACAACCTGTCCCATTTACAGTCACACGCAATTCTTACTATATCAATGAAAGAAAAAAACTTATCATTAAAAAAATTCCACATCATTAAAAAAAACATAAAAAAAAAGTTCAAAAAATCGAACCCGCGACCCCCCAGGAGTCGCCAGCACAGTCGCGCCGCCTCAACAAGGCGTGTACACTGCAGCTGTACGACGCGCACGACCTCTGGCACGCGCTCTCCGCCTCCGCCATGTGCTGCTCCCTCCTCGTGTACCTCTCCCTCGACGACGCGCTCTCCGCAGTGCCTCGTGAGCGCATCGCTGTGTTCTAGTGGTGGTGGTGTGATAGGTGTGGTCACCACCACAACTATCACACCACCATCACTGTGATAGGTGTTGTGATGGTGGTGTGATAGGTGTGGAGATGTAGGTGTGATAGGTGTGAAGGTGTAATAGGTGTAGTGATGTTGGTTTGTTAGGTGCATTGGTGTGATGATGATGTGTAAATGTGAACACTGCTGTAGTGTTATTGGATGTTGCTGTTGGTTGATAGTGTTGATGATATGATTGTTGTGTTAGTGTGATAGTTATGCTGGTGTGATTGAGATTTGGTAAAACTATTGTTATTGTGATTAATATAGTAATATAACGTATAGATAGATTAAATTGAATTTATTTGTTGTGAAATATTACATTATCTTTTCTAATTATAGTAAAGAGAGAGAAAATAAGATATAGAATTATATTATTGTATAATGTATCGTTAATATAATTGGAAACAATTCATGATAGTCATCCATGACAATTGTCTTTTTTGTATAAAAATGAAATAGACTGTTTTTTTTTTATTTTCTCTATTTTTTATGAAACGTTTTAACCAGTATAGACAAGTGTGTGTTAGAATTAAATCAGGTCGATAAAATAACCTTTTACATCTTAATCTAATGACTTCATGCTGTCTGTATATTAAAAAACTAAATTTGCATTAATATTTTGTATTTGCAAGTAAATATTGCATTCCCAAACAAATGAAATCAAATTATTCAGATGCTATGCGCGCGTGAGTGGCGGAACTCAACGCCGCGCTTTGCCTTACTTACCAGATTAATTATTTTTTAAATTTACTTCTCTAATTTTCTTTTTTAAAAAAAAACAACAAAGCTCGCAAACTCTTGAGTATGTTTATATTGATATTAATATCAATAACAACATACTTTATAAATTGATGAATAAGTTCACACAGGTAATATATGATCTTGATCACATATATATTTTACTATGCTTTAAATTATACAGTATTTTTGTATTATTTAGAGTGTAGACTTTATTTTCTATAAAGTTCTTGATTAAATAGAAATAAACAACCAAAGAATTTTAAATTATTTTTTTTCATTAGTAGGCTAAAAGTCTTTTAAAATACCTTTTTCTTTCTACGATTGAATATATAAATATAGAAGTAAGATAACAAAAAAACATTTAAATAAACTTGAAAAGTCATAAAATAAAGTGAAACTATAGAAAAATCTTTTATATTCATTATTAATAATTATTAAAAACATCCTATTAATATTAAAATGTTTTTGTAAACATCGTTATTTATGAATAACGATTTAAGTATAGGTTATAATTGGTTGATTGATTGATACATTTATTGATTGATAGATTGATAAATCAATAGATTGGTAAATTGATAGTTTACTTTATTTACTTTTACATTTTTATCCATATATGCATCCATAGCAGGATAGAATAATTAGAATCTAGTTTCAAGACATTACGTTCTTTTCTTTCTGTCCAATTTTTAAGATATTGCGTGTTAAGCGGCGAAACTTAACGCCGCGCTTTAACATGTCATAGTAGAAAAAATAAAATATTATCGTTCCTCGAGTGGAAATAGAATTCACAATCATCGTGATTATCAAGAAAAAGACAATACTTATATAACTTATCAATCGATCAATTCAATATTTCAATCAATTAATTGATTAAATAAGAGTTCATTGTGTATCTGTAATACACAATGAACTCTTATTTAATCAATTAATTGATTGAAATATTGAATTATTGAATTGATCGATTGATAAGTTATATAAGTATTGTCTTTTTCTTGATATATTTGTTGTAGATTTGTGAATTACCATTTTTTTATAATATTCAAGAAAAAAAAGTACTTTTTTATCTTAATTATATATCATTATCTTTTTTTTAGTTTTAAATTTATTTTATCACAATTTATTTATTATTAAATAAAGAATATTAAATATGTATCATATTATATTAATTGTTAATATTTAAACGATCTCTTTGTAAATTGTAATAAATTCAAGGTGCTTATATTAATATACTTTTAGTGTAGTTATTTTTCAAATTTGGCTTAAAAAAAATTGGACAAGGTAATTTCACTAAGAATGGAGGGTAAAGCTTGAAAAATGTCCAACAATATTTTTTTTTTTTCGCTTCACGCTGTATCCCGCATATTTTTAAGGTTGTTTGAGGCCTGTCGTGGCGCAGCGGCACAAGCGTGTGACTGTAACCGACAGGTTGTGGGTTCATACACACTAGAGGAAATGAAATATTTAATATTTTCATATTAAATATTTAATATTTTCATTTGTTTGATCGGGCTACAATGCAAAGCGCGGCGTTGAGTTCCGCCGAAGAGCGGAGTGTCTTAACACTAGGGACCCATGCCAACGACCCTCTTTGAGCTTTGGTTTGTTCAGAACGGTGAAAAAGAGGTGCGGGTTCGAGTCCCGATGCGTTCATTTTTGTGTTTTCCGACTTTTAAAAGAAGTATCCATTATATATAAGTTAGAATTATTATATAATATAAGAATTATTTTTTTAACCAATTGGAAAAAATGTCTTTTGTAAATTTTTTTTTTAATTTTTTTAATTTTATTCCTCAATTTTTGATCAACCTGTTAAGAAATAGAGTTTTTGTTTTTTTTTTGATAATAATTAAGTGTTTTTTTTATTTTTCCTACTTTATGGACTAACGTCATGTGACTGTGGCTTGTATTATTCGTTATAAATGAAATGTAAATAAATAATATTTTATATGATTTTTTTGTTTCATTTCTCTACTTTTTTTTACTCTCCTCACATTCTGTTGAATTGGAGGCAATGCTTGTTGAGTGACGAAACTCCATTCTCTTTCTTTCTTTAAGAGGAGATCGAACACACAACCTGTCCCGTTTACAGGCGCACGCTTGTGCATCTCCACCACGATAGACATATGTCTATTATGATATTGAATATTGATAGTTCATACAAAGATGATCATGATTACTTTGTAGTTTGTTGTATTGTATGTGTTAATCTCGGAAACTACTATTTTAATTTAAAAAATCCTGAAGAAAAGGATAGATTGTCGGAAAAGGATATGTGTTTTATAAAATTTTAACAATATTTTTTAATAAAATGTATAGTGTAAGGTTTAAGTAGAACGGAGTGTCTTCACACTAGCTTTTTTATTGGAAATGTATTAGATGGTTTTTTAAAAAACATTGATTAACCTTTTTGAAATAATTATTTTTGGTGTGCTTGTTGTCGGTGATTTTATGTTATATTAGCCAACTTAGCTGATAGTTACTCAGTTTGAGACCGTATGTCATATATGCGAAAACATTCTTAGATTTCTGTTTCGTTAGCAATTTTATTCAATTTAATCATGTAAAAACCGTCATCACAAAATTTGGTGTGATTTTTTTCAACAATATTTACCAACAAGTTTCAATTAAATCCTACCCTAGAGAACTAATCCGAGTTGATCTAATGCATCCCCCACTTTTAATGGCTAAATAAAATAGCTAACATATTAAATTTTAATAATCACAGTCAAAATAAACCATTGGATCTTGTTTTGTTTAACAAAGATTGCCCACAATTTTTAGTTAAACCCTAAATAAAACGGCTAACACATCGCAAAGACGAACCAAGCGAAGCGCAAGGGCACTACCTACATTTTCTCGAAGTGTTTCGTCGTGTTTTTGAACCCTCATAGAGTTGGTGTCCGATGTACCAGATAATTCGTAATCTCAAGATATGATGTCAATAATAGACTAATTAAACATACAAAGTGTCAGTTGAATAGCTTATATACTTTAGATTTTATTGATATCTAAAATACATCGATTTCGTCACTGATACATTTTCTGACACACTGATGATCATCAAAATGTTTGGCTACTTCCTGAAGTGCTAGAAACCTGAAATTTAGTATGTAATCTAAGTTTAGTATACATCCAACAAAAAAAATCATAAACTTATAACTTTCGCCCCCCATCTCCTAAAACGGGGGGGGGAGTGCTAGAAAGCCGAAATTTAGTATGTAAACAAAGTTCAGTATACGAAAAAACACTACTGTGCCCCCAGATAAGTTTATAACTTTCGCCCCCACCCCTAAAGTGGGGGGGGGGGGTGTAAGTTTTAATATGACTCAGCAATTTTATGAATTAGGACATGAAAGTTTACACGGGAGTGTAGACAGTAACTAACTACTACTACTTACAAGAACCTCCGCCTTAATCAAGTGTCTCATCATTATTTACGCCCTTTGATGACGAGGTGAGCAATTCGCATGTGAGTACTTTTAATTAACTCGATAAACATTGAAAAAACTGTCTAGCAACTTACAAAAAGAATTGAAATCCCACCAAAAACATTTCATATAAAATGTTGCCAAGACGACCACATAAGGTTTGCCCTGTGAAAAAGATATCAGATCTCATGTAGAGCCAAGCTTCTGAATCTACACGGCCTATTTGTGAAGCTTGAGTCGGTAGAGTTAGGCCGTGTAGATTCAGACGCTAAATTTTAATAACTTTAATCTTAAATATGTTAACGCAAGACCTAATTATAATGCTATTAATTAATATATTTCCGCTTTGAACTGGGACCATAAGCTTTCCACGTGTGAATGTCAATGAGATGGTGGTTATATGATGTAACATATAAATCAAATAATCTCTTCATACCAACGAGACCAATTATACAAAGAAAATCCTCCAAAAACACAAGAAAATCCTCCTTGTTTTAGTAAAGCTTTAATTAAACGTATGTAGGAACGACAAATCGTTCGGCTAAAATATAAAAAGTACAACAATCTTATGGACGGGATAGTTCTAACAATGCTAAAGAAAAAGATGCGAAAAATCCTCATCTCCCATATTCATCTTACTTAAGAGAAAATAACATCGAATCGAATCGAATTTCTGCTCATTCTTCTCTCTCAAACGTAGAAAACAAAACATATTTTTTACTATTTTTAAAGTATTATTCCACACTTAGGAAAGAAAAATACTAAATTTAAAAACGTATAAAAATTTGAACGAAGCAGGATTTGAATCTGAAATAAGTTGTAAGCGCGCTTATAATAATTTCGACGTAGCTTGATGAGAACGTATAGCTTAGTTGGTCAGAGCGCTTGGACGGTAAACAAGAGACGCGGGTTCAAATCCTGCATCGTTCAAATTTTTATACGTTTTTAAATTTGAACAAAACATCATCTCATATACAGTTGAAATTAATAATGGTGTTATTGTGATAACAGAAGGTCAATATGTCTGTAACCTATATTTCACGCAAACAGGTATCTTTCCTACGAAATGGAAGATGGCAAGAGTGATCCTAATATATAAAACTGATGATAAAACGAGTGTCAAGAACTACAGACGTATTTCTCTGTAGGACTTTCTCTGTTTCGTAAAATTCTTTGATATTTTATTAAAATTTCATAAATTTTACCAAAAATATTATGCTAAAATAATAAGAAATCACCTGACATACTTATCAGAAGATTTCTTATTTTTTCAAACTTTTTTTTTAACTTCAATCAGCATGATTTTATTAATGAGGGAACTTGGGAACCTAGTGTTAAGACACTCCGTTCCCCACCTTCCAACGAATTTTGTAGCATTGCGTGTCGAACGGCGGAACTCAACACCGTAGTTGCCTTGCTGCCATAGTAATAAAAACTAAATGTGGCGGTTACAGGCACACGCTTGCGCCACTGCGCCTCAATTGGCCTATATAATATACATATAACATCTATTATATAACCAAGTTCTGCCATAGTAACTTATAATTTACAATTAATCAATGGAAAAAGAAGCAAGAAGCTGGCGAAGCTTTTAAGTCATTTTGTTAGGATCCAAGACTTGGTTGGCTTTACGCTGTATCATATGTATGTGTAAATAGTAGGGGTGGCGAAAGGAACCTAAGCACATTTTGACACAACATGTTGAGCGGGTGAATTTAACGCTTTCAGTTTTTTTACCAAAGTGAAAAATTAAAAATTGTATATATATGCCACTCCCACGACTGGTATCGAACCCACAACCATCGCGTTACAACAGACGATATATCTCGCTGCCATCCTCTTTAATTCTTATTTTCAATATTGCAAGCATAAAGAGAGTATTAGTGGAGTAAAGTAAGGGAATGAAAATAAAAATACCGTATTTTAATAATATTTGTTTTATTGTACGTAGTCGTATGTCTACACTAAGTTGACAAGCCGGGGTCGAGACTGCCTCGAGGCGTTTAAAGCTCACTTTTATATAACACGCGGCCGCATTTCATAATAC
>DWMZ01006591.1:0-10244 GCA_018249855.1 Eueides tales michaeli | reverse complement strand
CTGAATTTATAGTTTTACTTGCAATGACTTCCTATGTTAAATAACAAAATATTCATATACACTATATTTATGGCAGGCTAGGCAGAGAGAACTTGGGTACTTAGTATTGAGACATTCCATTCCACTCTCCACTTTCCTCTGAATTTAAGGCGAGTGGCGGAACTCAACACTGCCCTTTTGCCTTGCTACCGGAACGAACAAATGAAAATATTAAATATCTCTTTTCCTCGAGTGAGGATCGAACCCAAAACCTGTCGCGTTTACAGTTACACGCTGGTGCCTGCACCACAATACAAATAAACAAAATATCTATAAATATGAGGCCTGTCGTGGCGCAGCGGCACAAGCGTTGCCTTTAACTGACAGGTTCTAAGTTCGATCCCCAGTCGAGGAAATGAAATATTTAATATTTTCAATTTAAATATTTACTGTTTTCATTTCTTTGCTCTGGTAATAAGGCAAAGCGCGGCGTTGAGTTCCGCCACTCAACACGCAATGCCTCATTCGGCGGAAATTGGGGAACGGAAGTGGAACGGAGTGTCTTGACACTAGGTTCCCGGGTTCCCTCTGCCTACCCTGCCTTGTGCGGGATATACATATGCAAATAATTAACTTTATAAACATAACTATTTAAGCAATTAAAAACAACAACAAATACTATAAAACTATATTTAAAAAATATTAAAGGCGGCTCTCGTACACTAAACATGAATTTTTTGCCATTTTTTAGAAAATGATACGAAACTCTTATTGCGCTTCTCGCACTTAGCCGTGTTTTTAACTTCACGTGGTTGGTATCACGCATTGTAGGGTAGACAGAGAGAACTCCAAATTAAAGACATGGTGCATTGAGATAAAAACGTAAAAAAATTTAACGTATAAAAATTTTAACGTAGCGGGATTTGAACCCGCGCCTCTTAAATACAGTTCCAACTGCTACGTTCAAATTTTTATAAATTTTATATATAAGTATTTTTCTTTTCTAAATCTGGATTAACACTTTAAAAATAATTAAAATACAGAAAATGTTTTCTAAGTGAAAGCAATTGCTTATACCGAGCGATTATCATTAATATCAAAAAAAATATAATTCATAAAATAGACAAACTGCGAGATTAAACTGCAACACTGCACAATGTCTAAGAAAGCGTCCATAAAAAAACTAACATATTTTAAAAATATCGCTACAAGCATCTACAAATCTAACCACGTGTCATTAAATCATTATCGCCGGTAATATTCAACACGCTTACAACGCACTCATTATAGCTATTAAAATTTACATTTTATGTAAAAGGCTGTAAATGAGAAACGCGGATAGTAAATAGTTATTTAGAAAACGTATAAGCATTTGAAAGATGTAGGATTTGAAATCTTGAATTTGGTAACAAGGCAAACCGCGGCGTTGAGTTCCGCCACTCAACACGCAAATTCAGCGGAAAGTGGGGAACGGAAGTGGAACGGAGTGTCTTAACATTATGTTCCCTCTGCCTACCCTGCCATATTCCCTCTGCCTACGCTGTATCCCAGCGTGAAGCTGAGTAGGATTTGAACCCGTAACTTTTGGAAATTATTCAATTGGACGAGGCGCGGGTTAAAATTTTTATACGTTGTCTAAATATATATATTTTGTTATAAATAAGTATCGAATAATCTTTAAAAAATGTGAAAAATAAATGTTAGACAGATTTATTTTGTTGTTTCGTTGTGTTTGTGTGTTTCATTGATGAGACGTTAAAGGAAGGGTGCCAAAATATAAAAGTGAAAACTGCATTTAAATCTGGCAAGCTGTTTCTGAGATTAGCACACAGACAAACAGACAAACAAACAAAAATTTTAAAAATCACTATTTTGGGCCCTACTTTATTAATAACATTTTTTTTAATCTATTTTCCATATGCAGACAGTGAATCAGGTACAGACTTATTACAAATATAGATTAAGGCCACCGTGTCGCAGTGATTATAACCTCTAGCTTAAAACACGGTCGATTTAAAATTCTTTCTCATTATGCAATGTCTCGAAAATTTGGAGGTGAGCGGGGAACTGAGTGTCTTAATACAAGGTTCCCGATATGTCGAACATAAGTCGAAACTATTTAAATATATTTTAAAACGTAACGACCATTGTTTATATTTAATGTGTTTACTAATTACATGATTCAAGTAGAAATGCAATGGGATGCTGACCTCTCTGATAAGGGCACATTGAACCTATTGTTATTATCGTTTGTATTTGATTGCTCATATTACTTTAGACACTTTTTTTTTTCAGCTTCACAGGGAGGCAGAGGGAACCTTAGAATGTAGTGTTAAAACACTCCGTTCCGTTAGAATTTGAGGCATCGCGTATAGAGAAGCGGATCTCAACGCCGCGTTTTGCCTTGTTACCGAATATTAACTGTCGCGTTGTAATGTTAGCATGATGATCATATTTTTAAAAATTCAATTGTGTTATAACGTTGTTGATAATTTTAGGGACAAGAGTGTTTCTACCTTGCTATATTCAGGAAATGGTATTGAGTTTTTTAATAAAATACAAGATTTTAACAACATAAAAAAATCCACAAAGTTTTTTCTGTAGATACGTTAAGGATATATAAGAAACGCCATAATAAACTGAATTCTATGCATCAGTCTCAATTGAGAAAAATTGTATGACCTTATTGTTTTCTAGATACAATGAAACAAATCTATACGTTTTTTTGAATATATATCTATCTATTGGGTTTGGAAAATTATCATTTTACATGTAACTCCTAGGGAGTCCTCCTCGAAACTCCTAAGGGAGTGTAGAGGAGCACTAAGGGAAGGATTTCTGGAAATTCTCGACGATATTTTTAAAGATTTTTTTGTCTTACGTTCTAGAATCCACATAAATGAAGTTGAATGCAGTAAGTATTATCATAGAAATTTGTATAAAAGTAATCTGGTATATACATATATTCACTACAAATAATATTAGAATTTAATAATAAACATAAATAAATGTAAATTGTTGATTACAACAGGAAATTCGTTCCATGATCATATTCTCGGCGATTAAATACAAAACAGTATAATAGAAAACTTTCTATTAACAATATTATCTCTGTATAGTTAAATAATTATTATCAAATAATACTAGTTCATCATAAGAGGTCAAATATGTACAGTTAGGACTATTCCGATATTAACAACAATATATATTTCTTTTTTACAGCTTCACGCTGTATCCCGCACAGGGTAGGGTAGGCGGAGGGAACTTGGGAACTTAGTGTTAAGACACTCCGTTTCGTTCCTCACTTTCCGCCGAAATTAGGGCATTGCATATTGAATGGTGCAATTCAATGGCGAGCTTCACCTTGTTACCACAAAAATATGAGTTATTTAATTTTCTTGTATGGGGATCGAAACCACAAGCTATCTTTGCAGTCACACGTTTGTGCCTCTGTGCCAAGACCCTTCAACTACTATTAACTTGGTTCTTATTATGATATGTAGAGTTAAAGAAAAAAACTCAGCAAAATCTTTACGGCCATCGAATCAGTGTGATTCTTTGGCTTTGCGTTTGACTCCAGCTCCGTAGAATATTATATTTTTAGTTACTTGCTCTGGTAAAAAGACAGCGCGGCGTTGAGTTTCTCTAGTTACACATGGGATGTCTCAAAATGGACAGTGGAGAACGGAGTGTCGTAATATTAGATTTCCTTTGTTAAAATTTTTATTACTATATGTTACTTTTTATACCGTGAAGCGATAAAAAATAACAATATTACCTTAATATAACATTTCCATTAAGATAATATGTTATTAAATAACTATTACAATAGAATGATTTATTATTACAATTGAGGACAAAACAGTTTATTGTTATTAATTGCGCTATATTATTGTAAACAAAGAAAATGTAATAAAGAAGTCACTGAATGATACAGACTAATTGTCAACAGAGACTTTTAATAAGTAATATAAGAATTACTGTTTTTTTAACTTGAAACTTTAACGCAAGGGCTCAAGCCTGTGACTGTATACGGCAGGTTGCGAGTTCGATCCCCACTCGAGGAAATGAAATATTTAATATTATCAATTTAAATGTACAAGGCAATACGCAGCGTTGATTTCAGCCACTCAACACGCAATGTTGAAGCATTAGGCGGAAAGTGGGGAACGGAAATGGAACGGAGTGTCTTAACACTAGATTCCCAAATTTCCTCTGCCTACCCTGACATGTACGGGATACAGCATGAAGCTAAAAAATAATTTAAAAAAAACAATAGTGTTATTTTAATTATTATATAAAATTATTACCAAAAGTATACTATTTAAAAATTCCCTTAGCAACGAACTAAATAAACATCAAAATAAAAACATTCTCATTTTATTTTTATCTTAAAAGCCTTTCCAATTTTTTAAGACATTGTGTCTTGACTTAACGCCGCTCTTTGTCTACGTACCGGAGTTATAATGAAGCGCTGTATCTGACAAGTAAGTTAATATGAATAAGTTGAATTTATCTATATTTATAATATATGAGTAACTGATCACTGTCTGTACACGAAACATATAAAACATCTTATAGGAGACGTTTATTAATGAAGCCCAAAATAATAATTAAATTTTTTTTGGTTTGTTTGTCTGTGCGTTTGTACGAGCTAATCTCAGAAACGGCTATCTAGATTTAATTAGAGTTCACTATCTCATATATACATATCATATATATTTTGTCAACTGAGTGTTTGTTTTACTAAAATTGGTTAATAGCTGAGTAGTAAAAAGTTATTTTAATTTAAAATATCAATCGGTAAAAGTGCTACATTGTTTTGTTATATTTGGCATTTTGGTTTTCATCAGATGCAGCGTAAAGGAGATGTGAAATTATTTTTTTTTTATCTATACACATTACTCTGTGTATTAAGAATTTAAATTAGGTCAGGAGCATCACCCACTTTAGGTATACATAATAGGTGCGTTTAAATTACATACGTATTCATTAGCGACACGGTCTGGTGGATTTGGGATTTTTGGGAGTCCATACATTGTGTGTGGCATAGAGAGAAAAGATTTTGTTTGGAAATACCATAGATAAGTTAAATATATTGATTTAAATATGTGATAAGATTCTTCTGTTTGTATTTTCAGTTTTGTCAAAACAGTGTTAATAAATAAAACATGCCTCCAATTAATAGTAATACTTTTTGTCAAGTTGTTTTTAAAGGCATTTTGACTGAACACTTACAATTTAATGAACTTTTTCTTAATTTTTAGTTGTAAATCTAACATACACTTCCTTTCTCCACTCTCCGCCGAATTTGAGGCATTGCGTGTGCCGCGCTACACCTTGCTACCAAAGCAAAGAAATGAAAATATTAAATATTTCATTTCCTCGAGTGGAGATCGAACCAACAACCTGTCACGTTTAGAGACACACGCTTGGGTCCCTGCGCCACGGTAGTCCTTATATTTAAATGCATTCTATATAAGTATTTTTCTTAATTATTGAAATAACACTTTATAAATTTTCAATAATTGTAGTACTTATATACCTATACATACATTGATTGTGAGAAAAGATCAAACGTTGGCAAAGCTTCCTAAGTTCCTGGAAACATGGTTCCTGGGATCTTAACTGTACACTGTTCTAGTTTCAAGTACTAGAGAATCCGTGGAATCAGAATGTAAAATTTTAATAGGCAATATTTATTCTTACTAAATTTAAAAACGTATAAAAATTTGAACGACGCAGGATTTGAACCCGCGCCTCTTGGAATCCGTCCAAGAGGCGCGGGTTCAAATCCTGCTTCGTTCAAATTTTTATACGTTTTTAAATTTAGTATTTTTCTTTCCTAAGTGTGGAATAACACTTTAAAAATAGTAAAAATAATATTTAATCTTAATGATAAATAATTTATTTTTTTATACATGGAAATTTTTTTTTATCGACATTTGTGTACATACATGTTATTTTTTAATCTTCACGTTGTGTCCCGTATGTAGCAGAGTAGGTAGATGGAGTTTAGTGATAAGAAACTCCGTTCCACTGTGGCGGAGTGACGTAACTAATTTCTGCCTAATTATCAGGGAACTGAAAATATGAAATAAATACTAAATAAAATTTCGTCCTCCACCAGTCTATTGGCGAAATATAAAACGTAGTTATGGATTCGATACCCACTGGAAAAAAACAAAATATTTAATATTATTAAATTGTTTGCTCTTTTCTTCGGAAAATTTAGCAACGGAGGTGTCTTCATGGAAACGGAGTGTCTTGACACTAGGTCCCCAAATTCTCTCTTACGCTGTATACCGCACAAGCAGGGTAGGCCTCTCTGTGCAGGTTACAGCGTGAAGCTGGAAAAATAAACAAAAACCATACATTTAAGAAAACAACTACTATTTATTTAAAGTCGAAACGCTTTTTCGACTCTACAAATAAATAGCGGCTTACCACTTTTAAAATACTTTGTATTCTTTGAAATATGATAAAGAGATAATGTGTTTATACAAAGATTTATTGCCGAGATAGTGGAGAAAGCACAGACAACATCTAAATGAAAAGGGTTCCTTTTGTTTGATATATATTTTGGCTACGGAAGTGAATTGAATTAAATCTTTTGTATTAAATAATGTGGTACTTTTATTCACTATCTGAGTATTTATTATAATTAGTTCAAAGAATAGCTTCACGCTGTATCCCGCACAAGGTAGGGTAGGCAGAGGGAACCCGGGTACTTAGTGTTAAGACACTCCGTTCCACTTCCGTTCTCCACTTTAATAAAAAAAAATAGTTCAAAGAAACTGGTGAAAATGTATAATTTGAAAGTTATGTTAATTAAGTAAATAAGAATATTTTTATGTAGTAATATCTTACATGACTGTTGTGAGCTCGATTTCCTCTCCATGATATGGGAATATATGATTTTAATTTCTTGGCCAGAATGACGGAGTGAATAACGGAAAACGGAACGGAGAAAAGAGTGAATGACGGAATGTCGTGATACAAAGATATTTCTATATCCTGCTACCTTTTTCTCGATGCAATGTAAATAACGTCAACTCATTACATGTAAGCAAATTAACTTAAAACAATCACATAAGAGAATCTTTGTAGCGATAGAAAGCCTTAATGACTTAATAGACTAGTGATAGAATGATATCAAGGAATTTCAATATTAACCCGTCAAACCGCGGCGTTGAGTTCCGCCACTCAACGCAAAATGCCTGAATAATTCGGCGGTAACTGAGGAACGAAAGTGTTTTAATGGGAATAGAGGGGCTTCTCATCACGTTCCCAAGTTTCTTTTGCCTGTGAAGTAGAAGAAACAGCGTACAGCTAAAAAGTTTTTTTTTTACGTCAGTTTGCACCACATTATACCTTAATTGTATCCTTTCGGAATTCAGATTAGGTTCCCGATAAACATAACTTTTGGTGATAGGACCCCCTTTGTGCATTATATTATGATTAAAATGTTCTGTATTTTATCAAATATGAACTTACGCAAACCTTAAGACTTTCTATGGTTACATATCCTATATATTACGTATGCATCGTATCTTCTTAATTTTTTTACTGTATTTTAATTCTACTTATGTGCATAGGTATAATTTAGAGCACAACGTCTGACTGTAAGCGCGACAACAGGTTCGATTCCCGCTCGGAAAAATATTTATTTTCATTGTCCCTCTCTGATTTTCATAGTCTTTCGATAAAGCTACTTAATAATCAATATGAATGATTTCTACTATATCAGGTATGTGGACGTCAACATGATTATATATGTAAAAATAGATGTACAATGTACGTATATCGTAAACAACGAAAAACTTTAACAATATATTTTTTGTTACATTATATGGCTGGACAGGCAGAGGGAACTTGGAAAGTAGTGTTAAGACACTCCGTTCAATTATCAACATTTCGCCGAATTTGAGGCACTCCGTCTTAACGGCGGAGCTTAACACCGTGGCTTACCTTGTAACCAGAGCGAAGAAATGTAAATAATACAAATGTAAACATTATCTATCCACATTAGGATTGGAACTCAAAAGCATCGGATACATCCAGACACGTCTCAATAGCTCTACGGCGCCGTTAACACTTCAGTTTATAATCGACATTATTTATATTATCTATCAAATGTATACTTAAGTTTAAGTGTTCTAAGTATCTTATATCGAAAGTGCTTAATTTTTGTACAGTATTCTAATAACTTGATCGTCTATGTAAATTTGAAAATTCGGATTCGGGCGGGAATGAGAGAAATTAATGTAAACAAAAGGCCCGTGAGGCCTGTCGTGTCACTAACGTGCAACTGTTAATGCCACAGGTTGTGGGTTCGATACTCGTTCGAGGAAACGAAAAATTTAATATTTTTATTTCTTCGTTCTGGTAACAAGGCAAAGTGTGGCGTTGATCTTCGCCTCTCAAGCCTCAAATTCACTGGAAAGTTGGAAACGGAAGCGTCCTTAATATAAACGGAGTGTATTAATGTTAACATCAGGTTCCCAAGTTCCCTCTGCCTATCTTGCTGTGTGCGGGATACAATATTACTTATTGATCTATTGAGCAAGCAGTAACAGCTGAGGGACCGTATCGAACTTATTATCAGAATATCGACGAAGGCATGCGAAAAATATATATAAAACATCAAATCAATCATTCCAATGTTATATGTATCTGTTAAATGTGTCTTGTACAATACAAAATTTCTATTCGACCATACGAGTGAAGCCAGTGATAAAAGCTATGTATATATAATATAGCGCATATAAGTATATCGTTTCATATCTAACTAAGTCAACAGGACAGTGCTGTTGAAGCTAAAATAGGATATTATTGCCTTGACCTGCTTCCTTAATAGGAAGATGAGGCCTCTGCCACCTCGCCTCGTTACAAGCTACGAGGCGTAATACTGAGGTTTCAAATGGAAAATAAAATTAGTGGTTTTGTGGGCTCGGCTTGGTTAAGCATCGTTAATCTCGACCGTTAAATTGATTTGGTTATCTAAAAGAGATATCTAATTGTTTAGCTATTCAAAGTTAAGTAGAGATTAAAATTGAACAAATGTATGTTGTGTCATTTGGTAATTGCATTTTTAAAAACTTTACGTTTCATATCGCATTTCATAAACTATGATAAGCAGATAATCTAAAATTACGGCACTTTGTTCCTCTTTTTTCGCATCATCATCATCGAATAAGAGGCATCGAGTGCTTATTAGCGGAAATTTAGGAACTTCGTCTTACAAGAGCTAATAAATATGTTGTTTTAAAAATATTTTTTTCATTTCTTATTAGGAACTTCGTCTTACAAGAGCTAATAAATATGTTGTTTTAAAAATATTTTTTTCATTTCTTATACACCATGAAAAAATAAAGTTTTAGAAACATCTTTTTAAGAAGATTTTTTAAATTGAATATTTCATTTAAAGTTAAGTGGGCAGTAAGGAGCTTAACGTAGCACTTTTTGTGTCCTTAAAATTATTTTTTTAGGCTGGAAAATTTCAGAACTGTATGTACAAATATATTATATTTCTACAAATATATTCATTTTATATGAAGCCCTTTTATATGATATTAGGTGGATTGCGCAAAAATTTGCAATCCGCCATCTTGTTGTGGCGGCCATTTTGGATTAACAAGAATATTAATTATACGTAAATTCATTATCGTCTAAATTGAAGTAATAATCGAAATTTCTGTTTAATTGGATTTTTGGAAGTGGATCGAATTGAGCTTTCAATTTCACATACATATTAACCGGCAAGTCAAAATAAAGGATAGTAAAAATACAATAAGGTTGAAACCGGATAACGGAATATCTAGACTAGATCTTTATACAGTAAGCCTGCACACAAAGAGAGGGGACCTAGTGTTTAGACACTCCGATTCCATTTAGACACTTTGTACTTTGCTCCGGATTTGAGGCATTGCGTGTTGAGTGACAGAATTACATTTTTTGAAAATATTAAATATATCATTATCTTACGTGGGAATCGAACCCACAGCCTATCACGCTACGGCCTACGCTACATATTAATGAAAAAACATAATTCGTAAATCTCCATTATTCTAAATACTATTTCAAATCTTTTTAACTTAAGTCATAAATATTAAAATAATAAATTTCAATTAACATGTTTTCCTATAACAATCAACTGTTAAACAATAAATTAACTAAACAATTAGATAAACACAATTGTTGATCACATACCCACAGTAAAATCACAGTAAATATAAATATTTCTCGAAGGCAAGCCTTGAACG